>NW_006499435.1:2811458-2854524 GCF_000471905.2 Amborella trichopoda
GGGGGGTTTTCGTTTTAAGAGAGAGAGAGCGTCCAATAGAAAAGAAGCACCTCAATGCAAGGTGTTGTAATAAGAGGTGTTAATATAAAAGTTTAAGATGGTGGACCTAAGGTCCATCCAAGTAAAATTGAACCTTCAAATATATTAACAATAATATCTTTTATTTATTGTTAATATAAAAGCAACAATATCCTAACGGTATATTAGTATTATTATTATTATTATCATTACTAATATATACTTATGATTTTATTTATTTATTTGTATTTATTTCTGTTAATACTATTAATATTATTATTATTATATATATATATATATATATATATTGAAAGTTTAGGATTGTTACAAGGTATTTTAATAATACATCTATATGGAGAGTTCATAAGAAAAGTTGCTCTTTGGAAGAACATCCCTATGGGCCCATCCTTTTTACGCCACAATGTCAAATGGATTATGGGGGATATTGACTTGATAATGAGTTTCGATATTTGGTTTTGATAGCCGATCAAGGGCTGGGTTTGAGTAATTGGTAAACCAGCTGGTTCAACCAGTCTAACCAGGCATGTCTCGGTCTGTCCAAAAAGTATTAAAAAATAAAACAAATATTAAAAATTCAAAAAACCTTTGAAAAGTATATTTAAAGCATAGTTAAACAAAGCATATCCCAATGAAGTTGATATGTAATGAAAATAATGGATTTTAAAAAATTGATTTGTATCCAAGCGTATTCTTGAAATTTTTCAAAAAAGATAGAAAAACATAAAAATAAATATACATGACCAAAACACTTTGCAATCTTTGCCAAATGATAAAAAATATTAAACAACACACCATAAATAAATCTCTTATGTTTGAGATTTTATATAATTTTTGTAAAAAATTTAAAATACCTGGTCGGACAACCAAAACCAACCAAACCGGATCGTTCTAGTTTTACTAGCCGGTTCCAAGTTGGACCAACCAAGTTTGCGAACAGTGGTTTCATCTAACGAACCTATTCAAATGTAATATAAAGTTTTAGGGTAGAAACTTTGATCACCACAATTGGAAAATAAAATAAAATATTTGAACATCACAAATAACCTATCTAATATTTTATTTTGTTAATTATTTGTAGATCAATTAGCCGATTCCAATTAGTTGGGAAAAAGATTTGACGATGATGAATTATTTGTTGATCAATAAATCTACATTATTTTTTGAGTTGCAAAGTTATAGATCTAAAGCATAAATACATTAAGAGTGACTCAGTTTATATCGCAGATCCTAAATCCGTGAAATAAATAATGTCTATGAATACACCAAAAAGGTTTTCCTTAAGGGCCCGTTTTGCTCATTCGATTCAAATTTCCAAGAGTCATTTTTTCTTGGAAAAGTTGGGCCAATCGTGTTTGGTTGGTTTAGAATTGATATTTCTGTTGGAATTGAGATTTCCATGAGATTCTTGAATGTTCATTTTAAGCTTAAATTTTAAAAATCTTAATTCCACCAAAATAGGTAATTCCACCAAAATAGGTGGAATTGACATTTCATGGAAATGATCCATTTTGCTACTCATGAACAAAAAAAATATTTAAATTTTAGAGAGAGCAACTATATCAAATTTTAAAGAGAGAAAACATTTTAAAATTTTAGAAAGGGAAACTATATCAAACTTTAGAGAGAGAAAGCCTACGAAATTGTTCAGAGAGAGAAAATATACAGAGAGAAATAATCATAACATTTTTAGGAAGAGCAACTATCTCCAATTTAAAGTTTTAGAGAGACCATATTAAAATTTAAAGAGAGAAACTATCTCAAATCTTAAATTTTAGATAAAGAAAGTATCTTAAAATTATAAAGAGAAAAACTACATTAAATTTTAGAGAGACTAACTACTACAAAATTTTTAGAGAGAATATCTCAAAACATTTAGAGAGAGAAATTATCTCAATTTTTAAGTTTTAGAGAGAGCATACTAAAAGTTTAGATATTAGAAATTACATTAAATTTTAGATAGAGAAACTACCAGAAAATTTTTAGAGACAAAAACTATATCAAATTTTAAGTTTTAAGGAGAGAAAATACATTAAAACTTTAGAGAGAAAAACTATATCAAATTTTATATAGATAGTGTACTTGACATATTTAAGGAGAGAAACTATTTAAAAAATTTAGATAAACTATCTCAAATTTTAAGTTTTAGAGAGAGAAAGTATATGAAAATTTTAGAGAGAGAAACTACTTGAAATTTTTAGAGAGAGAAACTATAATTTTTAGAGAGAAAAACTATCTTAAATTCTAAGTTTTAGAGATGGAAAATATCTTAAAACTTTAGAGAGAGAAACTATATCAAATTTTAAATGGAGAAAATACTTAAAGATGCAAATATAATTTAAGATTATCACAAATTTTTCCAGTATTGAAACCATATTTCTCGACACTATTTGAAGGTAGGCTCTAATTTGATTGTTTAGAGCTTCGGCTCTATACAAACCGCACCCAAACATAAAACATATTAAATCAACTTTAGGGAAAATTGCGAAAACCCTCCAAAATGAACTTTTAATGTACTTTACCCCCCTCAACCTTTCCAAGCAAATATCCCTATACAAAAGTTCATTTTTTTTTAGATGACATTACCGATCCCTTGTATCAAAAATTGTTTTTATTGGAGAGCACGGTCCACCATTTTGAACAGGTGGTGCGGCGATTATTTTTGCTGGAATGGCTGGTCCGGCGTTTCATGGTGGCGGTATGGTGTTTCAAGATGGCAGTTCGGCGATTATTTTTTACTAGAATGGGCATCCGGTGTTTTGAAGTTGCGGTCCGGCATTTTGAAGGGGTAGTCCGCATTTTGATATGGCTGTCCGACATTTTGGAGGGGCAGTTCGGTGGTCCGGCATTTTGAAGGGACAACCTGGTGGTCCGGCATTTTGAAAGGGTAGTTCATCGTTTTGATATTGCGGTCCAACATTTTGAAGGGGCAATCCGATGTTTTGAACTAGCAGTCCGTGGTTTTGATGTGAGCAGTCCGGTGTGGTACAAATGCAATCCTACGTTTTCTTTTATTGGGATCCGAAAATATTTGTTACACGAGAGAAGGGTATTTTCGTTTAAAAATATATATAAGGGTATTTTCTAAAAAAAATGATTGTTTTTTTATGGAAAGTTGCTAGGAAAGTTGGGTGACCCATTTTACAGGGTTTTTGTATTTTCCCTGAACTTTACAATACACGTCAATATACACTTTCCGTAAATTAACAACGCTAAAAAAATATTTAGAATGCACGTCATTTTACTTGTGTCAGTTGTTAATGATATTCTTATATCCATTATGTTCGTTTCTTGTAGTCACTTTATTACGCTTTGATTTATGAGAAGATAAGGTATGAGCTAGTCTTTTTATCTTTTCCTTTTTTGAAGGGATCTTACTTTTGAAGAAGTATCACAGTAATTGTCTAGAGAGATGCTATTGTCGGTCAAATGATAGAGAAATGCCAATGATTTTGCGGGATTGACAATTTTGGTATAAAAATTAATAGGATTATTTTAAAATTTATTTTCATCGCTAATTATAAAATTTTAAACTTTAAAAATAATTAAAATCAAGTATATATATATATATATATATATAAATTTTGAAAATGGATGGTCTAAATAATGTGTTCCAAGATGCACTATTTTCGAGGGCTCAAAATCAAATTTTTCTGATGTATTTTGTATGTGAGTCTTTGATTCTACATATCAAAGGTGCAACCTTATGTAAACTATTTCCATTGATCAATACAAACATTATAATTATAATCACGCTGTCGTATTTTGAACGTGGAAATTGATTTTTATTTTCATTTTTATCTTATTTTAGGGCATATGCCCTTTACAAATTAGGAGGATGGCATCATCCCATCGGAGAGAGAGTGTTTGGGCATTTTGGTATGTTTCAAGGGAAACGTGATTCACTAAAAATTGGAACAATTTGGTGTATAAGTTAAGGGCCTACCAAAAAGGAGCACGTTTTACAACTGCATTCATGCCAGGCGAGGGCTGCGCAGCCATTAGAAGAGAGACAGAACCTCATAATTGAATGTTTCGTGTTCGCATTAATAAAAATCCTTACCAGCACGAAAGTCTTATAACGGAGCTCCGCTTTAGGACGTCTCTCTCTCTATAAGTACATCTCTTGCTCTTCATCTCTTCTCGTCAATCTTAAGATTTTTACCTCTCTTTCTCTCTCTAGGTTTTCTTGTGCATTTAAGGCCAAAAACTACACCCTTGAACGAGCCATTCTCTCTCTTTAAGACGCTTCTTTAAACCCCTCCTTCTCTTTCTAAACTGTTATATCAAGAAAAGAGATGGGCTCTTGCTCTACTGCCCATATAGCAACACTGCTCATGATATTGCTATGTAGCATGCTGTTACTATGTGAAGGGAAGCAGCTGAGCTCCAAGTTCTATGATTCGAGCTGCCCCAATGCCCTCTCTACCATCCGCACCGCCATTCATGCCGCGATATCGGCAGAGAGGCGGATGGGAGCCTCCCTTATTCGCCTCCACTTCCATGATTGCTTTGTCAATGTGAGTTCTTAATATTTATGTTTAACAATTCGTATCTATCAATCTATTAATCTATGAGTCTGAATTTCTTCTAATCTATTTATCAAACTCGATCTATCTTATGAATGTGGGTGATCTTAGGTGTATGGATATCTATGTGCAGGGTTGCGATGCATCGCTCCTGTTGGACTCGACTTCCTCTTTCGAGAGCGAACAGAATGCCATTCAGAACATCGAGTCTGCTAGAGGCTTCCAAGTCATTGAAAAGGCAAAGTCGAGAGTGGAAAGCATATGTCCAGGTGTGGTCTCCTGTGCAGACATCCTTGCAGTTGCAGCAAGAGACTCTTCTGTAAAGGTAAGAATATCTAAGCAAAACGATTTCCTCTTAAGATCTTTTATAGTCCTTTACATTTATAAGGAATCTCATATTGGAATGTCTCAGGATAATAATTCAAGAGTTGGATTTTTTTTTTTTTTTTGGGATCAATCATCTCATGAGTGTGGCTTATAATTTTCAAGAGGATAAGTTTATATATATAATAAAACTATGATCAGAATCAACCTTGGCTATTTGATCTAAAATCAGTTAGATGTAGGTCTTCTATGAGCAGGCCCCAAGTTCAAAATGAATTTTTCGAACTTTATAACATACCTCAAGCTATCAAATGTCATATCTGACGGCTAAAGGTAACTCGTACAAAATATATTTGGCCCTCTAGTATACAATTTCGTTCTATTTCCTAAGTGACTACCTCTCCCAATTTAAATGAAGCTTGGAGGTAAAGTAGTCATCCTAAATAACTCATAAAATATTCAGCCAAAATAAGTTTTAAGGGGTCAAAATATCATCCTAACATTTGAAGCATTTGGACCAATTTGTAAGATGTAATGATGTTTAGGTTTTTCCAAACATTTTTAATATTTCTTTTCCTACGATTATGATTTCAATTCTTAACATGTATCTCATCAATTTAAGATTTCAGTCTTGTATTTCTTGAATAAAAAATCCAACGGAGAAATAAAAACTGATGTAGAAATAAACTCTGCGCAGTTGGGAGGTCCATCGTGGACTGTAAAGCTAGGGCGAAGAGACTCTGCAACGGCAAGCAAGAGTGAGGCAGAGAGAGAACTCCCTCTCTTCACCACTCCCTTGGACAGTCTCATCTCTCGCTTCCGCAGAAAGGGACTCAGTGCCAAAGACTTGGTGGCTCTCTCTGGTGCACACACAATAGGCCAAGCCCAGTGTTTCACATTCAGAGACAGAATTTACAACCACACCAACATCGACTCTGGCTTTGCTCGCAAAAGGCGTAATCGCTGCCCTTCAAATGGTGGGGACTCGAAGCTCGCACCGCTTGACCTTGTTACACCCACTAGCTTCGACAACAACTACTTCAAGATTTTGATGCAGAAAAAGGGTTTGTTGGAATCAGATCAGGTGCTGTTTAATGGTGGATCAACTGATGAGATAGTGAGGTCATATAGTAAGAGTCGCAGTGCTTTCTACTCGGATTTTGCGGAGGCTATGGTGAAGATGGGGGATATTGAGCCTCTTACTGGATCAGCTGGGCAGATTAGGGCAAGGTGCTCCGTGCCCAATTGATTGATTCTTGAAAGGGATTGTGGTTTATGTTATTAATTTGTTCTTTTTTAGACGAAGGCCCTTTGTAATTGTATATTGTGGGGGCCTATGTGCTTCTCATTCATGTAGATGTGTGATTAGTTTATTTCATGAAATTGCTTTCTTGTAATTTGTGTCGTGAATAATGAAGCATTTCTTTTTAAATTTGTACACCACAAATTATTTGTTTTTTTGGACAAAATGTCATAATCACATTGGGCTATCAGATTTGAAGTTAAGTAGCTAAAGGTCATCACAAAGTTTAAAACTATAAGATGTCCATGACTTCATTGTCACGCTTAGTATTGAATTCAGAAAATAGAAAGCTTTTTATGTTTCCCCTACTACATTAATCTGATATATTTCCTCGTATCTAACCGTCCATTCTGAACGAAGAGTAAAGATTGCCCCAATCACAATATCACATTTTTATATTATTTTATTTTTACTATTTTTTATACAAATTATTTTAACGCCAAATTTTATACATCCAATCCTCTATTAAACTTGCACTAACAAAAAATATAAAACAAATATTTCCAATAAAATAAAATGACCAAAGTACTTTTGAAATATTCAAGAGGTATTCTGGTCATTATATTTTATCAAAAATTATTTTTAATATGTTTTTATAGGTGCGCCCCAATGAGAAGATGACACATACCAATTTTCATATTTATACAATTTGTATAAAAAAAACTAAAAATAAAATACTTTGAGACGTCAGATCTAAAATCATATGGTGAGTGGCTCTCTTGATCAAAATTAGACGGCTGGATGGTAGGGGAAGCATAAATATTATATGTTGTAAAAGAAATATAGAAACCTTTCCCAAGACTAAATTGGGGATCACCTCATTTAAGGAGTCATGGCCCTTACAAATGGCCCTTACAAATCATAAGTTCAAGAATATAAGATTTCAACTTTCGTTGACAGATTTGGCACCTGCATTGCTTGCTATTTTTGCCTGTTAGCTGAGGAATCCGCTTTCATGTTGATTTTGACAGCCTGAATAATGGTTCTATTCAAGGATGTTGGGACTATAGTTGGCAAAATTCCCTATGTTTGCTTTGTAATCACCTCCGAATCGATAGCCATTGGTTTCGGCCTGCTTAGTTTGCCTTCGGTCTTCGGAGGTCTTAGACTTTTCCAGTAGTTTGTTTTGGGAATTGTGGTAGGTTCAGGTTTTGAGATGGTTGTCTCGGGGAATTTTGGTTTTCTCATGGTTTCTTCGATCAGTATCGGGAGTCTACATCTTTATATTTCTCTCTTTTAACTATTTATTTTCCTTTAATTTTTGCCCGAATTAATTGTATTAACTTGATAGAAAACCACTGAACTTTGGTTAATAGTGCATGTAATATGCTAATAAACATCATAACCTTGTAAAAAAAAAACAATAGTAACACCATGTTGCTAAGATAATGATGGAAATTTGACAAAACTAGCAAACAAGAAAATTTTAAGATAAAAATTAATTCTTACATGATTAATTCATATCTCAAAGCAAAGCAGGGAAGTGGAGAAAAAGTGGCATCACAACAATTTCATCTTCATCCCATAATTTGAAAGAGATGGTAAGTAGTGCCGGGCCCTTCAGGGTCCAGAGAGAGAGAGAGACCCTTCCTGGTCCAAAATAATCCAATTATAAATTATTGAGAGAGAGAGAGGGAGATTATGTGGTGAAGACCCTATGCCATACCATTACTGCACTCTTCATTTATATTCCTCCGGGCACAAAACCCAACCGAGGGGTACTGTAGGATCCGAAAGTTTCTAGATGTATTCTCTTCAACATAGTGGCAAGGAAAAATTTATATGCTTTTCCTACCACATTAAATTTATATATTTTCTTTTATCCAACCGTCTAATTTAAATAGATGGTTAAGATGGCCCCAATTACAATGTCACATCTCTATATTATTTTATTTTTAATATTTTTTTATCAAATATTTGGACACCAAATTTTGGACGACCAGCTCTCTATTAAATTTTCACATCTAAAAAATATAAAAAACATATTCTCAATAAAATAAAATGACCAAACTACCCATGAAAGATTTGAGGGGTATTTTGGTCATTGTAGTTCATTAAAAAATATTTTTTCTAGGTGCGCCCAATGAGATGATGACACGTACCAAATTTCATAGTCATACAATTTGTATAAAAAATTAAAAATGAAATACTTCGAGGTGTCGGATTTAAGAATGAATGGTGAGTGGCTCACTTGATCAAAATTTTGACAGTTGGATGGTAGGGGAAAGCATAGAAGATGTAGGGGAAGTATAGAAACCATTTCCTTATCAAAGTACGTGTTAGAGATTAACTATTGGAAAAAGTTTATATAACGTTTCAAACTTCAAATGTAGAATTACAGATGCACCTCAAAAGTCCATCGAAAAAGATTATTTTCAAAATTTCTATATATTTATAGATCTACTTGATTTTAACTATTTTTAGATTTTAAAATTTTATTGTAAGATATGGAAATAGATTTTGAGATAATTATAATAATTTTATACGCCAAAACTACATGCTATTATAAAATTTGGAGGTGTGCAGTAATTGGATTGATTAAGGTTGAAACCTTATAAAAACCACACCCTTAACTATTTAACATTCTACATATTTACAACTATTCCAACCCAAGGTCACCTACTTTTTTACGGGTATTCAGATGAGTAATTTGATAAATTTCCAAACAAATATCAAACTAACTCTCCTAACGTGAAAAAAGAACGACCTAAACAAGAGCATAGATGGTCCGAAATTTGAACCATGGAAGCGAATTATTAAAGAACTGAAAATCCTTTTTTTTTTTAATCATCATGTGATGGTTCTTAAGTAGATCCAACATTTCATACTCAAAAGGCTTCCAAGGGAGGTTTTCACCAAAGGGAGCAAGTAGACAGTATACTCTGGCAGGAGCATATTATACATGTTAATGGTAGGTTGTCATTTCATAGCATCTTGTCACAATTTCATAGCATCTTGTCACTGTAAGAACTCCAGATTTTTGTTTAGAATATTACAAGGTGTGTGGATCAAGGGAAGGATATACTTATCTAAAACAGTGACATGTAGCAGTCTTTAAATAAACAAAGGACATGGCCAAATTAAATTAAATTAAATTAAATTCAAACAAAGAAGTGTCAAGCTAGATATTGTCGAGGACTCTAAGCTGCTTCAAGAGTTACTGGTCAAATTAAAATAAGGGAAAAAGGGGACCATTTGCAATAGAAAGTAGAAATAGGGAAATTTCCAAATACAATGAACCCAAGCAATCCAATGAGCATGTGTAAACACATGAAGCCAAAACATTAATGAGGGGGAAGTTCCCCACATGAAGCCAAAACATTAATGATCAAAATCATAAGGAGTTGAATTTTAAAAGGAAAGAAAAAGGGAAGCGTATATCAGTTTTTACTTTAATTAAAGAGTATAAGAAGTTAAAAAGACACACCTATTCAAATGCGGCCTCCTTCAAAACTCCCTTTGGAGATGAAAAAGCTGTTCATGAGTAAGTGGGTGCTAGAGCCCGCTCACTCACAAAAGTCGACGTTGTAAAATACTCAGGGGGCTTATACGGTGTAAATTTTTTGTCAAAAAATTCACATTTTAGACAAAAAAAATTTCTTTATATTTCATATTTATCATTATCATAGCCTAGATCACAAATTGCTAAAATTTTGGATTCAAAATCCAACTTTAATATTGTAGAAATCCAAGTTTAAGATTGGATAAAAATAGTCGGCTGACTCATAGAAAACCCATCCTTTTGGAGATTGGTTTCGGACTTAAAATATCAAGGGTCCATAATCTTGACTGTCATGCTATGAAAAATGAAAGTCAGATTTTGAATTTAAAAGTGCGTGATCTTAGATTTTGTTTTTTAATCATTAACCGTTGTTCATTTAATTATTTGCAAATCAATAGATCAACACTATTTTTTGAGATACAAAATGAATCAAAAACAAAATGCATCTAGAGTGACTTACAATATGTTTTATAACCTAATTGCGGTTCTAAGATGGATATTCGGAAAAAGACTGTATTTGAATATGAACTCATTTTAACTTTTTCTATTAAAAACAAATCGTATATTATAAGACTATCTGCTTTAAATAGAAGGTATCAATCAGCCACCATATTAAAATCAGACAGCCAATTGTATGTCATTGTTCTTATAAAATTTAAAAATATACTTTCTAACTTTGACACTGGCATATACCAAAGTAAACCAATTTAAACTTTCTCATAAAAAATTCGAAATCTTGAATAAAACCCTGCCCATTCTCTCTTTCCCTCCACCACAAGAGGTGGGGGTTTACTTACGAACTATAATACTGAATATGAGCTTTAGCACGTGCAAATTGAAAAGACAAATACTTTCGAAAAGCATTCAAGTGTTTTTAAAAAAAAAAATTGAAAAAAAGAGAGGAAGAACTCAATGTTAATTGAATAATCATCATCATCATCATCGTCATCATCAAAAAAGCCTTTTCTCAACTAATAGAGATTGGCTATAGAAATCTTAGTGTGCCACTCTGTTCTATTAAGGGCCATATTCTCAATAAGGCCATAAGTCTCCATATATTTTTTCACTGCTTCTAACTATTTCTTTTTGAGCATACACCTTGACTTTTTTGAGCCTTCCACTTGAACTAACTCGCACCTCCTAATAGATATTGTATTAGGTTTGCACCATACATGATAAAACCCACCTATGTCTATTTTTTTTCATCTTGTTGTCTATTAGTGTCACACCTAAATTCTCCTAAATTTATTCTTTAATTGAATAAACATTATCTGAAATAAAAATCCTATGGAGAATAATCGGCTTAAGAAAGAAGAATAGAGCTCATGCTGGTAGATGCCAACAAGTTTAATGGCCCTCAGACAAAACAAAAATAAATAAAGTAAGAACATGTACATTGCAAGATCATTTATATTCAGTACAAGGAGGTCACATTACTCTTAGCCATTATATGTAAAACTTGTGGGCTTAGAGTGTGTTACAATTGACTGAAAAATTTTCTTTGAAACTTTAAGTCTAATCAATAATACATCCTAAACTGCTTGATTTTACATCCAATGGCTAAAAATAATTTTGACCTTGTGTGAAAGGTAAATTGTCCATTTGGTTTCAAATCCAAAGGATAAAATTGATTTCGACCTTCTTCTTCAAAAAATAAATAGTTTTATCATAAACTTTTCCTATAAATAAAGAGAAATTGTGTAGCATGATACTGTAGGATCATAATGTATATTAATTCCATTAGCAAAAGAGATATACTTGGGGATTTTTTATTTTGGATTTCTAGGATCAAATTCAAAACTTCTTGATGATTATTGTCAAATAAAAATAAATTTTGAGATTTTTAATACTTAGATCTCGTCCTCCAAAAATTGGAAACTCTTTATTCAACCTTGAAACATTTTTCCAAGCACATAAAATAAATAATAATATCCTATCATAATTTTTTTGTTTTTAAAGTTTTGTTTTTTTTTTTTATTTGTGGGTAATTCAAGGGGGAAGGCATGCCCCTACCTATTTTTTTTAAGTAGATTAGAAATTAGATATTTCAATGTATAAGTGGGATGGGTTAAAGGTAGAAATAGAAACCACAACATGGTGACTAGATGTGAGCATGCTACGCCCCTTTCCTATAGTGGTAAGAACCTTTCCTGAAGTGTACATGGTGACTAGATGTGGGCATTTTACGCCCTTTTTCTAAAGTGGTAAGTCATAACCTTTCAGAAAGTGGTAAGTCAGTGGGTATTTGGGCTTCCACCCTTTGATGAAAATGAAGTAAGAAACTTCATCATGGGGTTCAACAATACTAACGCAAAGGCCCCAAGCCATTAGTATGCTCAAGAATTACATCCCAAAATTTAAGTGCCTAAAAATATTCCTAAAAGTATTCTCAGGGTGAGACTTACCTAGTAAATGGACAATATGCTCAGCATGTCCTTTTGCATAAAATATTAATTGCAGACAGCGTGATGTCAAAGAAGGGTTCATATTTCATAGCAAGGCCAACATGGTGATTTACAATATTAAAAGGAAAACTCCTCCTCATGCATTGAAAGGTTCGAAAGTCAAATGCTTAAAAATCCAAGAAAGGTCCGAAGTTTGAGGAGTCAAATGCTTAAAAATCCAAGAAAGAGAGCACGTCCAACACTCGTGTAGCGTATCAAGCCTTCGCAAAGAAGTGTTCAACAACCCAGCAGGGATGAACAGAAACCGGCAGGGTTACTCGGAAGCTGCGCCCAGCTAGGGTGGTCAACCAGCTTGAGCAGCCTAACTTTTTTTTTCAAATATATATATATATATATATATATATATATATATTTAAAAAAATAAAAAATTTGTTTGTAATAGTTATTTTAATGCCTTTTATCGTTTTGGAAAAGAATGAGAAGTATTTTGGCTATAAATACTTATTTTTATGTTTTTTCAAATTTTTTAACATTATTTTTAAAATACCCCTGGGCTCATTGATTTTTCAGATCCATTTTTCATTGGTGTTTTAATCTCATTTGGATGTATTTTATTATTTAATTATGTTTTAAAGAGTGATTTACATACAATCCCTAAAATTTTAACTAAAATACAAAATTCTCGGTGGAAATTATGAACATTAATCTATTTTCTTTTCAAAATTGCCACTTGGTTAATTTGAATTTTGATTTTGCTTTTTAATTTTTTTCGTTAGTAGGGAAGAGCCCCAAGCTTTTAAGTCATTAACCTACTAACGAAAAAAACTAAAAAGAAAAAAAATCAAAATTTGGGTGGATCGAGGGATAAATTCGAAAGAAATAGAAAAAACAAGTTGACCGACCTTCTTTGTTTTAACATATAAGTAGAATTTTTATATTTTACCTAAAATTTTAAGTTCACTAGGTAAATCACACTATTTTAAATATACTTTTTACCACTCTAAAGATTTTTCAGAAAAAAATGTAACTTTTTTTTAGCAATCGAGACGGGCAAGTTACCAGGACTGGTTCCAATTTCCTCAGAGCCCCACCAAAGCGAGGTTCCGAAGCGGGTTCCTGCAATCGAACACTGGTCCCATAGTCGTAATGGTAGAGAGAAAGAAACGGTCGGCGTCACATGCACCTAGTCGCCTCTCACTAATAAAGGCCTTATCATTTCATTACTTTTCTCTCTATAAATACACAGTTCTCCGAATCATACAATAAGCAACAATATCATTCAGACTTATTCCCCTCTCAGTTTCTCTCTCTAAAGCCTCCTTTTGTCCCTTTCTTTCTCTACAAATTTGTAGCTACTCCTTTGGACAGTTCTGTTTAGGCACAATTGAGAAGATGGGTTTAAATAGTACTGCTGCTCTTGCACTAGTGATAGTGTTGGTGTGTAGCAGCAGCATGTGTTATGGGCACCTGAGCTCCAATTTCTATGACTCATTCTGTCCTCATGCTCTCTCCACCATCCGATCGAAAATCCGGTCTGCGATATCGGCAGAGAGGCGCATGGGTGCCTCCCTCATCCGCCTTCATTTCCATGACTGCTTTGTCAATGTAAGTGATGAATTTCAGTTCTTCATATTTGTGAGTGTAAGAGAGAGAGACGTCCTGTTACGTATCCCAGCAATTACCCAACCGTGACTCTCTCTGTATACTTTTCTGACCTTTAATATATATCGAGTAACTTACATAGGGACCCAAAAAATTTTTCTAGAATAAGAAATGCTTCATTTATATGTACAAATTATAAAAGAAGGTCAGTCAACGTCGGCTTTGTTTTCATTTTTCCTAAGTTGTGCATTGTTCTGCTTCCATTCTTAGACCGAATTTTATTCGTTTTTGGAGAAAATTATAGATACGCTTAAATTCAACTTTCTAGACATTTACACCCCCAAAACTTTTTGCATCCCACCCTAAATTTCAATATATATATTCTTTTTATGTTTACCCTCAAGTAAAAAAGTCTATGAATTTAAAAACAACAATACCCTTTCTCTCTTTTTTCGCCTCTATTTTGAGATCACTTAACACACACTCTCTTTCTGCTCATATTCTCTCTCCCAAAATAAAAACCCAATCTCTCTCTCATTCTCTGGTAACGCGGTGTAAGACCCAGTGTGCTGGATCGTATTGAGTTCTAATAACGTGGCTTGTAATGTGATCCGGCACCTAGTGTGTCAGACCGGTTAGAATTTGAGTTAAGGCTGATAATGTGGTCCGGTACACTTTGTGCCGGACCGTAAAAAAATTTCGATGCGGCTTTCTGCTAGATCGCATTGTCAGCCTTAACTCAAATTCTAACCGGTCCGACACATCGGGTGCGGGACCACAAAATCTTAGTCCATAGCTAGAGAGAGAAAGAGAGACGGTGGGTTGAGGGAGAGAATGAGAAAGATAGAAAATGAGAGAGAGAAAGAGGGAGAATAAGAGAGAGAGAGAGAGAAAGATGGAAAATGAGAGAGGAAGAGAGGAAGAGAGAATGAGTTTTTACTTTCGGGGAAAAAGTTTAGATAATGATGCAACCTTGTAATGTAGAGCTACGGATGTACCTCAAAAATCCATTGGAAAAGGTAGTTTTAATGTTTAAAAATCTTTTGATTGATCATCTCGACATCGAGATGTATGACTATGAAAAATAAAAAGATTTTAAGTCCTAAAAAATAGCGCATTTTACAACATATTATCTACACCATCCATTTTCAAGATTTTCATATGTTTATAGATCTACTTGATTTTAACTATTTTTAAAATTCAAAATTTTATAATTAGATATAAAAATAGATTTTAAGATAATCCTAAGAACATTTTTCATCAAAATTATATACCATGATAAAATTTGAATGTGCACCTTACCTCTACCGCTACGGATGCATCCGTATGCCAACTGCACCCTTAAAACAAGGAAGGAAGCGTTGATGCAGAGAATGAAACCTACTAGTATGGTTTAGAGACAGAAAAGAGAGAATAATCAATGTTGTGTATATAACAGGGATGCGATGCTTCGTTGTTATTGGATGACACGTCTTCATTTAGCAGTGAGAAGAACGCACGTGCGAACAACAACTCAACGAGAGGGTTCGAAGTGATCGACGCCGTTAAATCAAAGGTGGAAAGCATCTGCCCAGGCGTTGTTTCATGCGCTGACATCCTTGCCGTAGCTGCAAGAGACTCTTCAAAAGCCGTAAGTTCTATACAGTTTTTAGAGGGAGATTCTTAGAAGGGCAAAGTTTTCTATGTTTCCCCTGCAGCGTAAGTTCAATCTTTCTCTTTATCGAACCGTTCTGAATGGAGGGCTAAGAGTGTCTCCATCACAATGTCGCGTCTCTATACTATTTTATATTTACTTTTTTTATAAACCACTTTGACACCAAATTTTGGACATCTATTCCTCTATTAAACTCGCACTAGCTAAAATATATAAAAAATATTTTCAATAAAACAAAATGACTAAAATACCTCTCAAAGTTTCAAAGGGGTGGTCATTATATTTTATCGAAAAATTATTTAATATTTTTTATAGGTGCGCCCCAATGAGAAGATAGCAAGTACCAAATTTCATATTCATACAATTTGTATAAAAAAATCCAAAAATAAAATACTTTGCTACTTCACATCTAACATCAAACGGTGAGCTTTCTTGTTCAAAATTGGACAGCTGAATGGTAGGAGAAAGATAGAACTTCTATGCCGTAGGAGAAGCATAAAAACCTCTCCCCCCTTAAAATTCTTCCTTTACCTCTCTTCCTCCTAACACCAACATCCTCAGTCCCAAAATCAATTGACAAAAACCACAAAAATAAACTACAGATGGGAGGACCAACATGGACAGTGAAACTAGGCAGGAGGGATTCAGCCACCGCAAGCGAGACCGACGCGAATGACAACCTCCCAAGCTTCACAGATGACCTCAAAGAGCTCATCTCACTCTTCTCCCGGAAGGGCCTCGAACCTCAGGACCTTGTCGCGCTCTCTGGTGCTCACACCATAGGCCAAGCCCAGTGTTTCACTTTCAGAGATAGAATCCACAACGAAGACAACATCGACTCCAGTTTTGCGAGCACAAGACAGAGAAGCTGCCCAACATCTGGTAGTAACACCAACTTGGCTCCTCTGGACAAAGTCACTCCAAATAGCTTTGATAAAAGCTACTTCAAGAACTTGGTTCAATTGAAGGGCTTGCTCCACTCTGATCAAGTGTTGTTCAATAATGACTCAACTGATAGTTTGGTACGAACGTATAGCAACAGTAGGAGCACTTTCTTTGCGGATTTTGCCTCAGCTATGGTGAAGATGGGAGACATTGAGCCTCTCACTGGTTCTTCAGGGCAGATTAGGACTAACTGTAGGGTACCCAACTGAAACGATTGATGCTACAGTGCCCTAAACACTTGGATGGTGTTTGGTTTGTTATGCTATGCCATTCTTAATTGTTGTGATTTGCTGTTCTAATAAATAGGCCACCAGCTTTAGGTGTAACGGGTTGCCCTTAGATTTTGTGTACTTGAATCCTTTATTTTTTTTTTGACAATAAAAATACTTTTATTTGGATTAAATTGGTTGGCTATACTTTTATTTTGTGTATTTAAATCCTTTATTCATGGTAACTATTCTTTTTGGTCGTATATATTCTAAAGTTGTTGAAATTTATGCAGCCCAAAAAGCAGAGTTACTTGGCACCTTTTAATTTTAATTTTGCTAACGATTCTTATTGGTCCTATATGTTCTAAAGTTGTTAAAATTTATGCAGCCCAAAAGCAGAGTTACTTGGCATCTTTTAATTTTAATTCTAAATGCAACTTCAAAGGCTCATATTTAATTTTAAAAGGGGAAAATTTATTCAGATACTCTATTTTAGTGTACCATTTATCAAGAAACCCACTGTTTCAGATCCTTTTTGGCTGTATGGGGATTTAAAGTAATATATATCTTATAATCCTAGACCCAAATAAGCCCTTTTGATCGCATAGTTTTTGCCCAAAAATATTAAATGATACTTCTTTCCATTTGTCTTCCTTCTATCTAAACCCCTATCTCTCTCTTCAACCTTTCTCTTTCTCCTAAACCTCTCTCTCTCTTTTCCATTGAACTTTTCTACATTTTGCTTCAATTCCCCAACCTTCTCCCTACATTTTGCTTCAATGCCCCAACCTTCTCCCTCTTTGATGCAAGGAGAAATAATAACAGAAAAATATTGTTTTCCATTGAACTTCTCTATATCTCGCCCTCTCTCATCACGCTTCAATGCCCCAACCCTCTCCCTCTCTGATGCAGGGAGAAATAATAACAGAAAAATAAAACAAAATAAAATAAATTTTGAAATAGTACACCTTTACCTTAGGTGCGCAAAGAAGTCCACCCCAAGATTTTTCGAAACATCAAACTCTTTACTTAATCATTTTTATTTACAAAAAAGGAACATCTTCCCTTTAAATGCACTTACAAGAAAAATAAATAAATAAGTAAAAACCTACAAATAAAAACAACTCTCTCTCTAGTACGTAGAAAAGATTGTTTTGATACTAGAAAACCATCCATTTAATCATTAAGATGGAAATATAGATATTTAAATAAAAAAAGAAAAAAAATAAAATACAGAGATTTCAAGTTAGAAATTAGAGAGAGAGGGTGAGTGAGATAGAGAGAGGGGGAAGGATCATGTCGTGAATACCCTATGCCATACCAATATTACATTCTTCATTTTATTCCCCCAGGCACAACACCCAACCCAGGGGTAATATAGGACTCCAAAGTTTTTAATTTATATTCTTCAACATAGTGCCCAACTAAAAACGAAGGAAAATTTTATCAAAATACCATAAGAGATTAATTATTCCAAACCAAGATCATATGCCTTTTATAGGTATTTTGATGAGTAATTTGATAAATTTTTCAAAAAATATCAAACATCCTCTCTTGGCGTGGAAAAAATAACATCCTAAAACATAGCATAGATGGTGCAAAATTTGAACTGTGAAAATGAATTGTGAAAGAACTCAAAATCCATGCTTTTTTTGTAATCATCATGTGCTGTTTCTTCAGAAGATCCGACACTTCATTTCCAAGTGATTTAGGTGTGGACCTTAAAATTTTTCCTAAAATACAAAATGCTCCGTTTATATGTGGAAACTACAAAGAAGGTTGATCAACCCACCTTTTTTTATTTTTTTCAAAATTGTCCCTCACATCCTCCGACTGATTTTTAATATATTTTTTTTAGTTTTTTCATTAATAGGGTACTACCCTAAAGCTTGGGGCAATGTTCTAATAGTGAAAAAAAAATTAAGAACAAAAAATTTGAAATTCGATTCGCGGATTCCATCCTCAGACTAAGGGGAAATTTTGAAAGAAAAAAAAACACAGGTTGGCCGACTTTCTTTGAAATTTCTGCCTATAAACGAAATATTTTGTGTTTTCAAAAAATTTTAGGATCCATATGTAAATCACTCTTGATATCCAACAGGCTACCGAGAGTATGGTTTTCACCAAGGGAGCAAGTAAACAGTATACTATGGCAAGAGCATATTGTACATGCTAATCTTCTGGTTAGGGTGTCATTTCATAGCATCTTGTCACATTAAGAACCCAAGAATTTTCTTGAATGTATTATAAAAGGAAGTATGTTGAGGAAGCATATACTTATCTAAAACAGGGAAATGTATACTGTCCCATGCAACAGTCGTTAAATAAACAAAGGCTATGACGAAATTAATTGAATTCGAAAAAATAACGTGTCTAGCTATATATTGTTGAGGACTGTAGACCAGGAGATCTGGTCAAATTAAATTCCATAAGAAAAGGGAAAAAGTGAGCATTCGTCAAAGAAAGAGGAAATAGGGAAATATCCAAATCTTGTCTTAAATTGGAAGGAAATGCACCGAATTCGGTGTTGGATGCAACGCAATGAATATGTGGAGAGACACATATTGTGGGCTAGGGCCAAACGGAAATTCAGCTTAATTGAGGGGGAAGTTACCCACATGAAGCCAAATATATTTATGATCAAAATTATAAGGAGTTGAAAGTTAAAAGGAAAGGAAGAGGAAAACCTATGTCAGTTTTTACTTTAATTAAAGGGTATGTAAATTAAAAAGATACATCTATTCAAATGCGAGAACAGGGTCCTCACATAAAAATATATTTTCTAACTTTGACCCTGGTCGATAGCATATACCAAATTATAACATTAAACTTTCTCATTAAAAAAAAAAAGCAAAAGAAAATCTTAATAAAACCCTAATCATTCTCTCTTCCCCTCAGCCACCATAAGAGTTTTTGTTAACCTTATACTGTACAAATAAGGTGCACCTAAAAAGCCCACTAGAGAAGGTTGTTTTGAAATTAAAAAACCCTCAAATTAGTCATCTCGACCTCAAGATTTATAGACATGAAAAATAAGGGATTTCTAGTCCTAAAAATAGTTCATCTTCTAACACATTATTTGTACCGTTAATTTTCAAAATTTTCAAATGTTTATTGAACTGCTTCATCATCACTATTTTCGGAACTTTAAATTTTATAATTGGGGAAAATAATAAATTTTCATAAGTGGCACCAAAATTCCATTTTCACATGGTTTTGAGGTATACCTTAAGGTTGACACCTTATACTAACCTCGCACTTGAATATGGAAAATTATTTCCTGCGGGCTGGACCGCATTTCTACATATGTTGTCCAAAACATATAAAGCATCCATTTTAAAGATCGATGCAAGTAGGTGTTCCATCTAAAAACAATAGAATCTAACGGTCCAAATGTTTTATTACTAGAATTATTATTTTATTTTTAAAACTTATTTTCATGCGGTGTGGACCGCATTTCTACATATGCGGTCAAAAAAATGTAAGGCATCCGTTTTAAAGCAGGATGCAAGTAGGTGTTTAATCTAAAAACAATGAAAACTAACGGTCTAAATGTTTTTTTACTAGAATTATTATTTCTAGGTTTTAAAATTTATTTATTTTTTCATATTCATGATCTTCATATTAGAGATTATATGTCTTTAAAAATTAAATCTTAAAATATATTTCAAAAATATATTTATTACGAGGCCCCCGCATTAGAAACCGGGTCCTTTAAGAAAACACGTGAGAGCTTTGATTTGACTTTTATAAAGGATTTGTATGCTCCAGCAGGAACAAAATGTACTAAAGATGAGGATAAACATTTGCTAATGAAAATTCATCGTAAAGCACTAAAGATGAGGATAAACTTTCTCGTATTCACCATATTTCTAGGACGCTATTATTTCCTTGTAGTTTTAAAGTGCGTGTTGGATTTTTTTTTTCTGTTTTATGTTAGTCGCTAGGTTGAGAATATCATGCCCAAGAAACTTGATATCCTACAAATATTATTTATTGGCTAGGCTTTTATATAAGGAAAAAAAAGGCTTTCTATGTAACCCTACCCACATATATGGTATACGTGCCCTGATCAGATGGCTTGACTCACAATTTTACAAGTTGGCTCATAATTGGCAGATATTGATTGGACGACTCATATTTTTTATTTCAAATTTTATGTTATAGATTATTTTGAAACAAATTTAGGACAGGATTAGATCTAAATAGGGGCACAAATAATAACAACAACAACAACAATAAATTTTTCAAAAATAATAAATTCTTGAAATTTACCAATTTTAAGTTTGCTTTCATAGATGGGAGATCCTTACTAAGACCTCAAAGATTATCCAAGTCTTTCTTGATGACAGAGAATTGAATAGGCTTTAATTAATCAGGTGGGGTGAGATATGATTTAGTTAAACTTGTCATGATAGGAACCTGGTTCATCTTGCACCATAAATACCCCCGTTGTCAAATTCAAATGGCTGGGCTTTCTAGGGACTCATCTTAGTTTTCAAATGCTCACTACCTGCTCCAGGAAACCAATGCTAGGGTTTGGATATTACAAAACCCTAGGTTGGATTCCTGTATTTAATTAACCCCATTACCTTTAGAACCCTAGATTCATCCCCAACCCTAGGTTTTTGCTGTCTTCAACACTCAAAAACTGCCTAACCATATGTACTGTATAAGCAATATCGGGGCATGAAATGGTTAGTTATATTAGTTTCCAATCAGTTGCCTATAAAAGGTTGGGTCAGGAAGAGCATCACCAGCGGTAGCCCGAAATTTGGCATTGACCACAAGAGGGGTATCAACCTTTTTTGTATCATTCTGGAGTCGAGCTTGAGAAACAATTTCTGAAGCACATTTTTGTTGTCGCAACAGATAGCCACGAGGAGAATAACAACTTCGAGTCCAAGAAAATACAGCAAAAAACCCAAATTTTTCATTTCAAAGGCGTTATTGAGCCTTTGTTTGATTTTATGAATTGTACCCCTATCATTACAAGAGATAATCATATCGTCGACATATAGTAACAAGAGAACCCGTCCTGTAGAAGTTTCAGACACAAAAAGCATTGGATCATGATGACTTTTTAGAAATCCAACCGAAAGAACTTTATTACAAAAATTTTCAGACCAAGCACGAGGTGCTTTTTTGAGTCCATATAAGGCCAGTCGGAGATTACACACGCAGTTGTGAGGATCCACAATGCCAAGAGGTAACTTCATAGATACGTCTGTATCAAGATCACCATTGAGAAAAGCATTTTTTACATCCAATTGATAGAGAGGCCAATGATGAATAGAAGCCACTGAGATCAGTGTACAAATTGTAGTTATATGAGCAACTAGAGCAAAAGTTTCTACAAAGTTAATACCATATTGCTGATTGTAACCTTTTGCCACCAAACGGGTTTTGTGCCGTTCAAGACTGCCATCTGCATTGGTTTTAATTTTATATACCCATCGACAACCTACAAAAGTTTTTCCTTTCAAGAGAGTTGCCAGGTCCCAAGCATACATACGCTCGAGCGCATTCAACTCATTAGTCATTGCTTGTTCCCACTCAAGTTAACTTGCAGCTTCTTTATAAGTCTGAGGTTCTGAAAAAGAGTTAACAGAGGCAAGGAAAGCTTGGTGTTGAGGTAAGAAGATTTCATAGTCAGCAAGGCGGGAAGGTGGAGCAAATGGCCGGGTGCTCCGTTTAAGAGTAGGGAGTGGCAGAGGATCAGCAGATGCAGAGTTTTGATCAGGACTGTCAGCATGAGATGGTTGAGTTTCTTCCTGGACTTCGGAAGGAGCGACATGAGTGGAATGACCAGAGGAATGAAGAATAGAATCAGAGAAGGGGACCAAGAAAGAAAGATGAGAAGGTCATGAATTATAGTTATTAGCAAAGAATTGAATATACTCAGAAAACATCACATGTCGAGATACCCAAAGTCTTTTAGTCACAGAGTCATAACACCTATATCTTTTTTTATGATCAGGGTAACCAATAAAGCAACATTTGATCGACTTTGGAGACAACTTATCTCTCTCAATTGGCTGTAATAAAACAAAGCAATTGTAGCCAAATACACATAAGAGCAAATAATCGGGTGGTCGTACAAACAATTTTTGAAAAGGTGTTTCACCAGATAAAATGGAGGATGGCATGATGTTGATGAGGAAGACTGAGGTACGAATAGCTTCTGCCCAAAATTCTTTTGGGACAGATGCAGAAAAAAGAAGGGACCTTGTGATTTTCAAGATATGACGATTTTTACATTCAGCAACACCATTTTGTTTTGGTGTATAAGGGGACAAGTTTTGTGGTGTTGAATGTTGTGACTAGCCAAAAATTGTTGAAGCAACCCACTGACATCTTCCCCTCCAGAATCTGAGTGCAGAGCTTTGATTTTAGTGGAAAATTGGGTTTCTACATATGAATAAAACTGAGTCAAGGTTTTAAAAAGTTCAGTGTGATTATCCATAATGAAAACTCATGTATAATGAGTATGATCATCAATAAATATTACAAAATAGCGTGACCGTCATTTAGATGGAATAGGTGCAGGACCCCACACATCAATATGAACAAGATCAAACATAAGAGGGGAAACAAAAGTACTTCGAGAAAAAAGTAAAGCATGAGACTTAGCGAATTTTCAAATTGTATAATGTTGGACATTAATAAAAAATTTATTTCGAATAGTACCAAGAACATTGTAACAAAATAAAGACTGTAAACGAGATGTAGAGATGAGACCAAGGCGTTGATGTCACAGGGATGTGTCATCCACGGTAGAAACAGCACAGACAAAAGAGTTTGACATATACAGATAGTCCAAGTAGTACAAATTACCAACTTTACGTCTAGTCTCAATCAATTGCCCTGATTGTCGATCCTCTATGTAGCAAAAAGATGGAAAAAAAACAATATCACAATTGGATTGGGTAAGCTGACCAACGGACAATAAATTCATGGTAAGAGAAGGAACATGGTAAATATTAGAACCTTAATTTACTAGAAGGGTCAGAGGTAAGAGATATAGAGCCCATTTTTTATACTTTCATCCCCATCAGCAATATATATAGTATCAGACAAGCGGTTACAATCAACTAGGATGGACTTATTGGAGGTCATATGGTGAGAAGCTCCTACGTGGATCAGCCAAGAGGTAGAAACAGAGTTACCTGAAAAGGAGGGAGTGGGTTTAGAAGCCATGTGTGACTGAGAAAGCATAGACTATGCTTGTTCTAGAGTAAATGTACTTGAGTTATACAAGTGGTGAAGCAGGCATAGGACTGGGACCTCCAATTTAAGTTGGTGGGGTCTTGAGCAATGGTTAACTTGTATCAACAACAACATCGCATATGTATTTCTTCTTCTTTGGGCAGTTGTACTTGAGGTGTCCTAGTTCTTTACAATAGTTACATCTGATAAATTGCATGTTCTTGAAAGGAATATAATACGAATTGCGCGGATTCTGTTTAAGCACATTTGACTTCTGAAGTCGGGTTGCCAAAAAAACTATGTTTCCTTTAACACTTGAGTAAAGAGATTTGATCTTAGTTTCTTCTACAATTGGCTCAAAAAAAGCGTGATTCAGAATGGGGAGAGAGCTTCTATGGATCAGGTCATTTCTGACACTCTCAAATTCATCCCGAGATTTGACAATTATTTTTGCACTAGGACCATGTTCAATTGCATGTTCCATTAATGCTAGAGTCTCAATGTATCTTCATGGAGGAGTAAAAATCCTAAATTGACTGCTCTCTCTGTCAGAAGAAGCGAAGTTCCTGTACTAACTGGTATTTTCATGCCCAGTTTGTCTGATTATAAATGTCCTCAAGAAATTTCCATGCTTCTCTAGCAGTTTTGAAAGTGCTTAGGTTGATCCCTATATTGCTTTCAGAGGAGCCCATCAACCATGTTATAATTTGAACATTATTTATGCCCCATTCTTCAAGTTTTTCTGGCTTAGTAGATTTCCTTTAAGTCTCATCTATGTATCCAAGAAGACATTTTCCATGAATGACATTTCGCATAAATGGGGTCCAAAAGGTGTAATTGGTGACATTGAGTTTGATGGGTACAAGTTGAAAGGACTCTGATTTTTCCATGGGAAGGGATGCAAATGAAGGAATAGTGTAGCAAGGTGGTCCCTTTTGGGTGGCAAAGAGACTCAAATAGAGGGAAAGTTGTAGCCTGGCAGAGAGAGAGGGGGAGGTTGTTTGTAGAGAGAAAAATTGATTTCCTGTGAAGGAAACATAGAGGGTTGAGAGAGGGACAATACTGAGAGAGAAACAAAAGGTTGAAAATGGGTTTTCTCTCTCTTCTCCTAACGACTAAGAAACCGTGGCTCCAACCTTGTGAAGAGTGTAACAAGTCTTTCAAATCATATCATGCCCTTAACAGCCACAACCAAGCCAAGCACAGTGCATCCAAGTAAGGATCAGCCAAAGAAGAAATGCTCTTGAGGATAAAACAAGAAGAGAAGGCTACCAAAAACTAGAGACATTCTCAACTCTCACTCTAAAATAAATGTTGGTACGTGTGTGTGGCCATAGGGCCTTTAAAAGTGCAATATTTCTCTCTATTATAATTTAATGCTTATCACTAAAAAATGAAGGCTTCTTAGAGAGAGAAAGTATCGTTATCTAACGGCTAGAAAGTAACCACCCACTTCTCAGGATTACAGGGCCACGTTTTCTCAGAGATTTCAAGAGGAAGCCAAATGTTGGAGAACGGCCTCATCCAACCCTCTTTAAGAAAGGTTTCATGGCCATAGAGAGGTACATAGAAATTTACAGAGTTCTCACAGTTCTGGTAAAAGCATGATCTTTGCGATCGATAGTCTCAAGACACTGCCCCTAATCCTATGAGTGGGTCCATCTTTTCTCTCAAGTTTGTCAACATTGGTATCAGAGTTTTTTCTGAAAGCGTGGTGGGCTTGTAACCTACTGTTCCCAGGTTCCATTATTCATTTATTTATGTTTTATTTAATTCTTGCACATAACCCACAGGTCCCAAGATCGAAATTGATTATTTGGTTTCCTGTGAGTTTGTATTTTATTGAACAATATCTCTTTTAAAATTTTTTTTATCAATTCTCTATTTACTTTGTTGAAATTTGTCATCTCCGAAAAAGTTGATTTCATGAGCCATGAGTCAATTTATTATTTATTTGTTATTATCTCTAAGATAATTGTTCCATTGTTAGGTTTATCTTATTGTTGTAAAAATCAGCTGAAATCGTTTGATATTAATCTGTTGCTATTTTCTCTCATAAATTATTATACCTTTTGCAAGTTAATAGGCGTACTTTGTTAAAGCAACAAAAGTAGATGCACTTGGATTTAAACCATCTGCACTTTTGATATACGCACTTTGTAAATAGGAGATTTCTATCGAAAGGTAGAGAGAAACAAATTACATATTTTTTATTCTCTCTTGACCTTTATTTCTTGCTCATCATCAAGGCAACATTTTTTTTTAATGCTGACTTGTTTTTATTTTTTTTTTTTTTTTTTTGTGCCACTTTGTGACCAATATATTTTTTTTGAGGCAAACTTTTTCAACAGATATCGTTGTTGATAGTTATAAAAATAAAAATAAATAAATAAAAGATTGTAGAAATTTTAGAGAGAGAAAGACAAAGACATATAATTGCTGAAAATCAGTTGGCTTGCACCTTAATTTCTTCCATATTTTATTGCTGAAAATTTGTGCATAATTTTATTGAATTATTGAAAATTGTTATGCACACAAGAACTATTCAAGTAAAGGTTGTAATATCAATTGCATGCATTTTTTTTGTGGCTTATAATTTAGGAATTTACTACATATTTTATTTGCATAATAATTGTCATTGCATTGCATAATTATCCTATGCTTGGGTCTTTTTAAGTCAGAAAATTTTATTCATTATTTTTATGATTATGCAATGCCATATTTTTGTTGGAAAATATCAAAATATCATTGTATACTCTCTCTCTCTTGTGCTAAAACCTATTCATATATTTATAAAACTTATTTTTATGCAAATTTGACATAAAGTATTTGTTGCCTTATTTTATTAATTTTTTGTTTCATCACAGCAGTGCGAACATAAACTGTTCGATAAATTATTTATTTTTTGAGGTCCCAACTCACTGAGAGTCAGCAAACCTATTGAGTTAACTAGTAGACAACCCTTTCTTAACCACTTATTTTTTTTTTTTTTTTTTTTTTGAACTTTTAGTTATTGTCTAAAATTTTAAAATGGTATCTAAGCTAGTCTTGTCAAAACTTTCCAAACTTGAAAAACTCAATTGGACCAAGTTTTCTATGTGGAAAAGAAAAATTGGATATATTCTTTTTCAAGATAGGGTAGATTATGTCTTAGAAACAGAACCACTAGTTACAGAGCCTAATGCTAATGGTCAAGTCAGAAGGTGACTAGAAAAATTGTTAGAAGATGACAAAGTAGCTAGGACTACTATGTTGAGCTTTATGGAATATGATTTAATTAGAGTCTTTGAGGATTACACAACAGCTCAAAATATGATGGGCGCCTTATCTGAAAAGTATGGGACCACTTCTGCGACCCAAGTACAATTGTTGTTAGAAAAATACAATTCTTGCAGAATGAAAGAAACGGACTCAGTGACCGAGCATGTCAATAAAATGAAAGTACTCGCAAAGAACTTTATTGCAACTGGGAATCCAGTCCCCGATCGCATGCAAGTGTCCATTGTCCTTAACAGTCTCCCTTCATCTTGAGAGCCTATTGTAATTGCATGGAACCATTCTTCACAAGGGATAACCATGTTAAATCTTCTCATGCATCTTAGTATTGAAGCTGAGAGAAGAATGAGGAAGAAATCAAATGAGCTCTACTTTGCCCAAAGTTCATCTTCTCAGATCCCCAAGAAACCTTTCAATTATCGGAAAAATAATAAGTATAAGGGAAATGGGAGAAAATTTAAAAATCAAAAGAATAAAGTTGAAAAAACCTTTTTTTATTGTAAGGAAATTGGGCACATCAAGTTTAAATGTCCTAAGCTGAAAAATAAAAATAACAACCTTGTTCGAAATAATCAAAATAAGAGAAATGACTTGATCTGCGTTGTCCTAAAATCAATAGTTGTCGATCATTACCTGAGAAATTGGTGGGTCGACTCAGCCTCCACTTGACATGTCTCGAGGACCAAGGACGGATTCACATAATTGAAAGAGATTACAGCCGGTAACCAGCGAATTTATATGAGAAATGATACCTACTGCGATGTACTAGGTGTTAGTACTTTCAAGCTATGTTTACCAAGAAGAACAAGTCTCTTATTGACTGATACATTGTATGCGTCCAATATGAGGCGCAAATTAATTATTTCTGTACCTAGGCTGGACGACAAAGGTTATGAAACAAGATTCAGGTCTGGTCGAGTTACCATTGGGAAGCATTCTAGGGCTTTGGTGTATGGTACTAAAGTTGACAATTTGTACCGACTGAATATTAATAAAAGTTCATCATTTTCTAGTTATATTGATGGTTCTTTAGATGCTTTTATGTGTATAGATGATCCATATTTATGTCACTGTAGATTAGGACATATAAATAAAGACAAATTGAATCAAATGGTTAAAAGAGGCTTGCTCCCCAATTTAGGAGAAATTGTATTCAAAACATGCGAGCCATGTATTTCTAGTAAATTAACTAAGAAGTCTTTCCATAAAGGGAAAAGGTCTAGTGAATTACTTAGTATTGTTCACTCTGATATATGTGGCCCATTAAATGTGAAAACACATAGAGGTATGTAATATTTCATAACAGTTATAGACGATTATTCACGTTATGGATATGTATACCTAATTAGTAAGAAATCAAATGCATTAAAAACATTTAAAGAATATAAAGCTGAGGTAGAAAATCAGTTAGGTAGACATATTAAAATTCTTCGAACAGATAAGGGAGGTAAATATTGTTCCGCCTTATTTTCTAAATTTTGTAAGGAGAATGATATAATTCACCAAACAACTATGCCATATACACCACAAAAAAATGGTATAGCTGAAAGAAGCATAGAACTCTAATAGGCATGGTTAGGTCCATGATGAGCCATTCAAATTTATCACCTCAGTTTCGGGGTGAGGCTCTCAATACTGTAATATATATGATTAAGCATGCTCCAACTAAATATATAAACTTGACCCATAAAATAGAGATAAATTACAAAGTAAAACTATAAAATGCTCTTTATAGGCTATTCAGAAAATTCTAAAGGGCTATATAACCATGATACTAGATCATTAGTAGAGAATCGTGATACTCATTTCTTAGAAAATATAGATGATGAAAAAATTTTAAGTAAGCATATTGACTTACATGAAATTGATAAAAATAAGGGTCTGAAAGACCCTGTTTCTCAAACTCCCTCTACATTTGGTGAGAATGATTCAATTGAATCAAGTATACCAGATAGGCCAAAAAGAACTAGAGCCCCACCAACGACTTTAGAAGAATTTTATGTATATATGAATGAAGATAATTATACTTCAATGAGTGAAGATACAATAGATGAACCTCGAAACTACAATGAAGCTATTAGCTCACATGACTCAGCTGAGTGGATTCAAGCCATGGATAATGAACTTGATTCCATTAAAACAAATCAAGTCTAAGAGTTGGTTGACCTCCCTAAAGATAGAAAAGTCATCAGTTGCAAATGGGTCATAAAGAAAAAGCTTCATGCAAATGGATCCATTGATAAATATAAAGTTAGGTTGGTAGCTAAAGGATTGACCCAAAAGGAGGGCATATATTATGTAGAAACTTATTCTCCAGTAGCCAAATTTTTATCTATTAGGATCATCCTTGCATTAGTTGCATATTATGATCTAGAATTATTTCAGATGGATGTCAAAACAGTTTTCTTAAATGGAGAATTAAGAGAAGATATATACATGAAACAGCCAGAAGGATATGTAATTAAAGGCTACGAAGATAAAGTATAAAAACTTAAGAAATCTTTATATGGTCTAAAACAGTCTTCTAGGCAACAGTACTTTACTTTTCATAATGCAATCACTGAAATTGGTTATATAGCCAATATGTTAGACCATTATGCATATGTCTGAAATAGTGGGAGCAACTTTGTTATATTGTCACTATATGTTGATGATATTTTGATAATCCGTAATGATATTGACATGATTAACCATACCAAATCATGGCTAAGTTCTCATTGTGAGATAAAAGATATGGGAGAAGCCTCATATATATTACGCATTAAGATAACAAGAGATAGAAGTTCAAGACTTCTATGTTTACCTCAAGAAAATAATTTAGAAAGTGTTTTAAAGATTTTAAAATGGAAAATTGCAAGCCCATAGATACACCTATTTGTAAAAGCCTGAAATTATTAAAGAAAATGTGTCCATTAAATGATAGTGACAAAGCTGAAATGTAAAGAATTCCATATGCTCAAGCTCTAGGATGCATAAATTACGTCATGTTGTGTACAAGACCTGATTTGAGTCATGCATATAGTATTGTAAGTAGATTTCAAAGTAATCCTGGGCTGACTTATTGGCAAGCTGTAAAAAGGATACTAAGATATATTCAGAAAACTAAAAATTACAAGTTGTGCTTCCAAGCTAACAACTTAGAGGTTACTGGGTACTCTGATGCAGATTTTGCAGGAGACCTAGATGATAGAAAATCAACCTCAAGAATTGTATTCCTCTTTGGAGGTGGATGTGTTTCTTGGTCTAGTAAGAAACAAGGTTGTGTAGCTCGGTATACTATGGAAGCCGAGTATATTGCTTGTAGCATTGCTACAACCTATGTCGTCTGGATTAAACGCTTCATAAATGATTTGAAGCTGGATGTAGCTGACGGACCGGTTACAAGTGTTTGTGATAATCAGGCTACTATTTCATCAATTTGAAATGGAGCTCATAGTTCCAAAGGTAAGCACATTGAAATTGATTATCATTATATTTGTGATATTATTAGACAGAATAAAATAACTGTAAGTTATTTGCCATCTTCAGATATGATTGCAGACCCTTTAACAAAGGGATTGAGTACAGAAATATTATCAAGGCATGTAGCTTTGCTGGGACTTAGAAATATTTAAGTCAAGAACTCCCAACTGGGATATTTTTTGATGTCTTAGTCATGAGAGGAAAAACCGCATTAGTGTAAAAAACCATGACATGACTTTAGATATTTTTTGTTATGAGAAGTATAACCGCACTTGTGTAGCAGCCTTATGACAAAAATATGCACGTAAATATTAAATTCATTAAGTGGTAAAGACTTTATGATATTTCAATATATCTGGCCCTCATGGCCAAGTGGGAGATGTTGATATGTGTGTGTGGCCATGAGGCCTTTAAACGTGCAAAATTTATCTCTCTTATAATTTAATGCTTATTACTAAAAAAGGAAGGCTTCTTAGAGAGAGAAAGTGTCGTTATCTAATGGCTAGAAATTAACCACCCACTTCCCAGGATTACAGGGCCACGTTTTCTCAAAGATCTCAGAAAGAAGCCGAACGTTGGAGAACGGCTTCCTCCATCATTCTTTAAGAAGGGTTTCATGGCCATGGAAAGGTACATAAAAATTTAAAAAGTTCTCACAGTTCTGGTAAAAGCCTGATCTTTGCGATCGATAGTCTCAAGACATTGTCTCTAATTCTAGGAGTGGGTCCATCCCTTTCCTCAAGTTTTTCAACAATAAAGAGAGGAGTTTGAAGGGTCTCACAAGAGAGTGAAAAACAGAGTTTTAGAGAGAAACCTGGGCAATGTTCAGCGTATCCCAAGAACGAGAATTTTATACGCAAATCTTTGTCTTATCCCCAAATACCAAACACCAAGACAAGGAAATTTTCTAGAGTGAGAAAATATCTGAGGATGAAGATTTGTCCCTTTGAATGCAAATTCGATCTAGAGAGAGAAAATGTGAACACAAGATTATATAGAGTGATAAAAATCAAGCAAAATGAAAAAAGAGAAACATATCCAACAAATTAAGAGAGACAAAATCCAGGAAATCAAGAGAGACCAGGTTCACTGTGACAAAAGAGAGAGAAGGGAGAGCGACCGAGATGCAGAGGGCAGAGCTTCTCAACCGGATGATAGAGACAGTAGATCCATAAGCGGTGCAGTCAACAGATCCAACTGATGGCAGAGTTTTGTAGGGTGGCAAGTTTAGATGTGGTTTTAGAATGAAGACAATCAGAGATTCAAATCAGGTTTCAGGGGAGAAAGAAGAAGGGGCAGAGCAGGAGAGAAAGAAAGAGGGGCCGAATGAATTTTTATTTTTTTTTAAAGTTGCCGAGAGATAATGGCGGATATTTTAGAGAGAGAAAGATAGAAACGGAGAGAATGAACAGAGAGAAAATATGGGATACCTTTGATGGCCCTGAATCACGTCTCCAAGCTTTGCAGATCTATTGATATATAAACTGGATATTATTTCTATTGATATATAAACTTGATTTATAGTGGTGAATTTATACATGAAAGTACAGTTAATGGTTTCTATAACTTCACAGTTTCTATAACTGTTCATAGCTAAATCCATAGTTCTCCACGATTCAATCAAAATTTAAGCTGCTTCTTCAATTTGACATTCATTGTACTGTGTTGCTCTACTATTTTCTTTTATTTGATTTTACTCTTCATTCATAGTGGTACAAGTGGTAACAATGATGAGTACTTGAAATCCCAATTCTTCTGCGAAAACATAACCAAAGAAAAGAATTGGTTATATAAGAAATGTGACAATTGCTTTTCCTGTTGTAGGTTCTCCGCATATCCCTAAAAAACCCAATTCCTTACCCAGTACCCCGTAGGGGTAAGGGGTAAGCATAACAAAGTTATGCTTCCATCACTTTGTGATGGAAACATCAATTCCATCATTGTCCATCATGAAATTATGGACATGATGGAACCCAACGGTTGTAAGAAATTGGAATGGACTCAAGGCTAGGCGGCCTGGTTAGTTGGATACCACAACTTGATGTAATGAGTTCCATTGTAAGAGACCCCCGTCCCTGGTCAACTACCAAAAAATGAAAAAATTGAAGGCGTCAACCTTACATTGTAGGTACACCTCAAAAATCTACTAGAAAAAGTTTTTTTGATACTAGAAAACTATCCATTTGATAATTTAGACTGAAATATAGTTATTTAAATGAATATAAATAAATTAAAAAATTAAAAAATTAAAAAAAAAGGAAAAGAAGAAGGGGTTTCGAGTTAGAAATGAGAGAGACAGAGATCATGTCGTGACGACCCTGGGCCATACCATTACTACATTCTTCATTATATTCCCTCGGGCACAAAACCCAACCTAGGGGTAATGTAGGACTCCAAAGTTTCTATTGTATCCTCTTCAACATAGTGCCCAACAGAAAACAAAAGGAAAATTTTATCTAAATACCCATAAGAGATTAACTATTTAACATTTTATACGTTTGCAACTATTCCAACCCAAGGTCGTGTGCTTTTTTTATAGGTATTTTGATGAGTAATTTGGTAAATTTTCCAAAGAAAACAACATCCTAAAACAGAACATAGATGGTCCAAAACTTGAATTATGAAAATGAATTATGAAATATCTCTAAATACTTTTTTTTTTTGTAATCATCATGTGACAATTCTTAATTATATCCGACATTTCATATCTAAAAGGCCTCTGAAGAAGGTTTTAAGTTGACGGAGCAAGTACAGAGTATACTCTAGCAAGAGCATATTGCACATGCAAATCTTCTGGTTAGTGTATCATTTCATAGCATCTTATCACATTAAGAACCCAAGAATTTTGTTGAAAATATTATAAAGGGAAGTACGTTGAGGAAGCATATACTTATCTAAAACAGTCCCATGCAACAGTCTTATAAATAAACGAAGGCTATTGTGGAGGACTGCAGGCTGCTCCATGAGATCTGGTCAAATTAAAGTCCATAAGAATGGTAAAAAAAGGACCATCTGTAAAAGAAAGAGGAAGCAGGGAAATTTCCAAATCTTGCCTTAAATTGGAACAAAACAAACCGAATTCGGTGTTGGATGCAATGCAATTAAGTATTTATAAACACACATATTGTGGACTAGGGCCAAACAGAATTTCGGCTTAATTGAGGGAGAAGTTCCCCACAGGAAGCCAAAAATATTTATTATCAAAATCATAAGGAGTTGAAAGTTAAAAGGAAGCCTATCTTCAGTTTTCACTTTAAATAAAAGGTATAAGAAATTAAAAAGGCACAACTAATCAAATGCAATCTCCTTCGAAAATCCATTTGGAGATCGGTTTTGGGCATAAAATGTCAGAGGTCCATAATCTCGACTACCCTGCTGTGAAAAATGAAAGTCAGATTTTGAATTTAAATGCGTGTGATGTTTGATTTTGTTTTTGAATCATCAATCGTTGTTCATTTTAATTATTTGCAAATTAATAGAAGAACTCTATTGTTGAGATACAAAATCACAAATAAAAAGCATAATGCATCTAGAGTGACCTAAATCCTGTTCTAATACATATCCAAAAAAAAATTCCTGTTCTAAGATGATATTTGGAAGAAGACTGTATTTGAACATGGCCTCATTTTAGCTTTTTCTATTTAAAAAAATTGTATATTATAAGACTAATTACTTGTATCAATCATCCTTCGCCACCATACTTAAAATCACACAGTTTAACGCGTGTCACTTTTGTTATAAAAGTTTAAAATCTTTGACCCTAGGCGATGGCATGCACCAACGTATAACAGTTTAAACTTTCTCTTAAGGAAAATTGTTTCGTGCGGGCTAGATCCCATTTTTATATATGCGGTCAAGAAGTACATAAGGCATTCATTTTACAAATGGATGCAAATATGTGGTTCATCTAAAAATAATTGAAACTAATGGTCCAATTTTTTTTAATATAATTATTATTTTTAAGTTTTAAAATTTATTTATTTTTTCATATTTATGATCTCCATATTTAAAGATTACGTATATTTAAAAATTAAGTCCAAAAATCCATCTCAAAAATAGATTTACTAAAAGCCCGCATTTTTCCATAAGCGGGCTTGGCCTGCATGCTAACCACTTCCTTCTCATTATACTGTTAGTCAATAATACCTCCCAAACCGCCTGATTCTACCTCCACGGGCCAAAAATAATTTTTTTACCATGTGTGAAAGTTAAATTGTCCATCTGGTTCCAAATCCAAAAGGCCAAAAATGATTCTGACCTTCTTCAAAAAATAAATAGTGGTAATGACTTTTTCTTATAAATAAAAGAGAACGTATATAGCATGATACCGCAGGATCGTAATATATATTAATCACATCAGCAAAATAGATATATTGGGGATTTTTTATTTAGATTTCTGGGATCCAACTCAGAAGATGATTATTTTCAAATAAAAAATAATTTTTCAGGTTTTCAAATCTTAGATCTAGCCCTCTAAAAATTGGACATTCCTTATTCAACTTGGAACAGTGTTACTTGAAGGGCATGAAATATGCAATAATGTGCTATCTGAAAGAAAAAAGTTATGTTGGAAGTTTGTTTGCTACGCTCAAGCTACATCCCCAAAATTTAAGAACCTAAAAATATTCCTAGCCTGAGATTTATCTAAGAAAATAAGTGAACAATATGCTCATGCGGGAGCAGCATATCATTTTGCATACAATTTCGCAGACAGCATGATATTCAATAAGGGTTCATAATTAGGCCAATATACCGTACCCAAAAGCAAACTCCTCATTCCTTGAAAGAAGAAGTTCATATCGAGAGCCAAGGCTCTAAACAACCAAATTAGAACCTATCTAAAAAATTTTGCGAGAAGAGGTTGTCTTGATGTCCAAATATCTTTAAATTGACCCTCTCAACATCAAGATGTATGGACTTTGAAAAAATAGATTTCAAGTTTTAAAAATAATACATTTTGTAATACATTTTTGGACCGTCAATTTTTAAGATTTTTGAGTTTTCATAGATATCTACATTATTTTTTAAGCATTAAATTTTATAATTAAAAATAAAAATATATTTTAAAGCTATCACAAAAATTTTTAATATTAAAATTATATTTCTCGATATTATTTGAAAGTGTATTTTACTTTGATTGTTTTAGAGCCTCAGCTCTATACAAAACCACACCCCTTCATCGAAAGGTTTGAAGTTTAAAGACTCAAATACTTAAAAAACCAAGAAATAGGCCACGTCCAACACTCTCATCTGGCTTACTCGTAATTGTAGAGAGAGAAACAGTCATAGTTGTAGACAGAGAAACAGTCGTAGTTGGCGTCCATGCAACTAGCCGCCGCTCAGTAACATTTCACAATTTCCCTGGACCACGTCAAGACCCCGCCTCACTCTCTCTATAAATACATCTCTCCAAATCATACAATGAGCAACTTGACTCCTCTGGAGTTAGTCACTCCAACTAGCTTTGATAACAACTACTTCAAGAACTTGCTTCAATTGGAGGGCTTGCTCCACTCTGATCAAGTCTTGTTCAATAATGGCTCTACTGATAGTTTGGTCAGAACTTATAGCGAGAGTAGGAGCACTTTCTATTCAGATTTTGCCTCAGCTATGGTGAAGATGGGAGACATTGGGCCTCTTACTGGTTCTTCAGGGCAGATAAGGACTAATTGTGGGGTACCTAACTGAAATGATTGATGCCAAAGTGCCCTAAATACTTAAATGGTGTTTGGCTTTTATGTTGATCTGAGTGCAAGTGTAGTATATGTCATTATCGATTGTTTTGATCCACGGTGTTATGGGATGGCCTTGGATTTTGTGGAATTGAATTTTGTATTCATGCGGACATGCCTTTTTGCTTAGATATATATTCTAAACTCGTTGAAATTTATGCAGCCAAAAAGCACACGAGGAGTTATTGGCATCTTTTACTTTTAAGCGCAAATTACGTAGGGACCCGGGGGGTGGGGGGGCGGGCGGAGAAAGATTAATAGGGTACAGCTGTCGGGTATTTGAAATACCGGACAGCAAAAAGTACTTCACTTGAGAACAGCTCTCTTGTCCGAAGTTTGTATTGTAAAATGAGAGACCACTTAGGGGGGGGAAAAATATGTGAGAGAAAGGATTGGTACTCGTAATTTCGAGTAAATAACATCCCATTTAGTAATTTTTTCCCCCAAAAAGTGTCGGTACATAATTTTCTCTATTTTTGAATGTAATTTCAACGGTTGATATTTAATTTTAAAAATTCCATCGAACATTAATTATGAAGTACTTTCAATTTTTCCCTCCTTTCCAAAAAGGTCATTTTAAGAAAGCATGAGGTTTCTATAAGGCCTAGGTTCTATGGAAAGCAAAAAATTTATATAGAGTCGAGGCTCTAATCGATCAAATTAAATCCCACCTTAATAATGTATCTAGAAAAAGTTGTTTTGATGCCCAAATATCTTCAAATTGATCATCTCAAAATCAAGATGCATGAATATGAGTAAAAAATGGATTTCAAGTTTTGAAATAGTGCATCTTATAACACAATTTTTTACCGTCAATTTTCAATATTTTCAAATTTTCATAGATCTACTCAATCTTACACGATTTATTAATATTTAAATTTCATAAATAAAGATGAAAATATATTTTATGCCTGTCACAAAGATTTCCAATATTGAAACCTTGACATTGTCTAAAGCTGAGCTTTACTTTGATTGTTTAGAGCCTTGGCTCTATATAAACCGCACCCTTATGAAAATAAGATGAAGCCTTACCTCAAATCCTTGTATGGAATGTTCTTTTGGCAAAGAAAATCTCCATAATAGCTCTAAAATCAATTTCCAATACCAACAATAAAATTTCAAACTAAAAAATAAACAGATCTTGTGGATTTGTGGACACTTGTTTTTAGGGCGAAATAGACGGTCTAGATATTTTATTGTAATACACACTACTTTTAGAGCTTCAAAACCTAATTTCTTTTCACAACCATAATGTTCAAGTCAAGATTATCTATATAAAGGTTGTTCGACCCTTGAATTGTAATTTTGGATGAGTTATGACGTGAGGATTTACTTACTTTTGATAGGGCTGCAGCCCTATCAAACCATACTCCCTTAAGAAAACCACATGAAAGCTTTGGTTTGACTTTTATAAAGGATTTGTATGATCCAGCAGGAACAAAATGTACATTTGCCCTAACAAGGGGTATATTTAGGGACCCGAAAACTTGACCTACTTGACATAGTAACCGACTTAGAAATGAATAAAACTTCAAGAGCAATTTACGTACGGACCATTGAAAAAAAAAAAAGGAAACTACCAATTGCTCCTCTTATAGTTGGAAATTACAAAGAAATTCGGTCAATCAACGATATATTTTTCCCCAAAATTGTTCTCGGTCCGAAAATGGCATCCATCCTCAAACCGAATTTGAATTTTTTTATTTATTTTTGTTAGTTTTTCTTTAGTAGGACTGTACCCAAAGTTTTAGGAGCAGTTCTGAGGTGGTCGGTGGATGGGGATCTCTGACCAGCCCCTGGACTGAGTAGAGCTTAATTTTAGAGTGATCCAAGGTCCCCATCCTCAGACCATTCCTTCTTTTCTTTTTTTTTCAAAAAAAAAGCAGAATGAGAACCGCAGCCTACTCATTATTTTTAAAAAACTAGCGGTCCCAGAATGAAAACCTCGGACCGCTCCTTTTCTTTCCAGTGATGATCCTATTGGAGTCTCTATTCAGCTCCCAATATTTGAACCGTTATTTATCTCAAAAAATAATGATCGATCCAAAGATGGGGACTTCGGAGGCCCTAAAACTGAGATCTGCTGAGTCCAACAAGCGGTCTGAGGTCTCCATCCTCGAACTGCTGTTTTTTAAAAAATAAAAATAAAAAAAAGATAAAGATCGGTCCGATGATTCTAACCTCAGACTATCGAGGCACTGCCCCTAAAACTTGGGGGCACTACCTTATTAAAGATAAAACTAAGAAAAATATATATAATCAATTTCGATTTAAGCGGAACATTTCATATTTTCCCTATTTTTTTAGAGATTCGTACGTAAATTGCTCAAACTACAACAATCACTTGGGAACTTCATGCAAATTCGCCCTAGGTTTGCGCATAGTCTGACTAAAAGTGGATGTTTAGATATAAAAAACATTTGTTAAAGAAAATTCATCAAAAAGCACGATGATGATAAACTTCCTCCCATTCACCACGTTTCTAGGGCGCCATTATCTCCTTGTAGTTTTAAAGTGTGTTGAACGTTTTTTTCTTCTCTATGTTAGTCGCTAGATTGAGAATATCATGTCCTAGCAACTTGATATCCTAGAAATACTCCTAGCTAGGGTTTTGTATAAGGGAGCAAATGTACATCTTGTTTCTGCAAGTGCATAGTGATTTTTGTCATGAAGGTCACGGGTTCTAGTACTGCTTAAATTTGACATGAGGGACAAGATTGAAAAGTGGCCATGATCAGTGTCCTTTGATTGAATTTTTCAAGTTTAATATATTTAAATAATAAATTTTTCTTAAAAATAAGATAGTAAAATGCTAATCTCTGAAATAATTTTTGATGAATTTTCCAAAAATTATAAAATTCTTGAACTTTTCCAATATAAGATAGAGAATTGAAAGATAAGGTTTTAACTAATCAGGTGCAACTGGGACTTTGGTGTCGGGCACTTTACAGTTGAACTGTCTAAACTCTAGCAGTTTTCAATATTTCATTAGGGTGCATTTTGTACGCGTGAAAATACTTTAACTGAAGGTTTGCCAATGGGTATAAAAAAAAAAGCCGGCTAATTGGTTTAAAAAAACTCCACACCTAATCACGTGATGGAGTGTTTTCATATGAAAATACTTTCATAAAAATATTTTTACACGTACCAAACATACCTTAAGGAGATATTGCTATGATACAACAAATCACATAATTGAAAAATGCATGTATGTGATTGTGCACACACCGTGCTGAGCAGTCTAAATCATCTGAAATTTCTTCAAGAAGCCTTTATTTGAGATTTGATATCACCCTCACTGTTCCAAAAAAAAAAAGATTCGATACCACCTTCCTTTTACTTGAATTGAAATAACAAAAAAACAAAAACAAAAAAAACAAAAAACGTGGTATGTCGGTGGGGATTTGCGACCCTATCGTTTGGTGAGAATGGAATCAAAGGGCTAAAGTGGTATGTCAGCAGGGATTTGCACCCCTATAGGAGTCAGAGGGCTAAAGTCAGAGGGCCCCTTCCTTTTATTTGAGTTAAAAAACAAAAAACAAAAACGTAGTATGTCAGTGGGGATTTGCACCCCTACCATTTGGTGAGAATGGAGTCAGAGGGCTAAAGTGGTATGTCAGTGGGGATTTGCGCCCCTATCGGAGTCAGAGGGTTAACACCCCTACCGGAGTCAGAAGGCTAAAGTGGTATGTCAGTGGGGATTTGGGCCCCTACCATTTGGTAAGAATGGAATCAGAGGGCTAAAGTGGTATGTTAGTGGGGATTTGGGCCCCTACCGTAATGGAGTCAGAGGGCTAAAGTGGTAAAGTCAATGGGAAATTGGGCTCCGTGATAATAGTGTCAGATACCTCATCACGAGGCTCGGCAATACTACCTCCAAAGCCCTATGCCGATTTGGGCCCCTACCCTTTGGTAAGAATGGAGTCAGAGACCTCACCATAAGACTTAACAATACTACCATCAAAACCCGATGCCATTCAATATCACCTTCCATACCTGCTATTAACCTATCCAAAAATAAAAATGTGTAACATTTGATTTAGTTAAAACTTCTGGTGATATGATTCTACTACATCTTGTACTAGAAATACGCACGTCGTCAAATTCAAAGGGAGTAAAATGGTCTGTATGAAACCGTAGCATACGTTTAATTATCACAAAACCCGAGGTTGGATTCCTATACTTAATTACCCCGAAGTACCTTGAGAATCCTAGATTCATCCCCGACCCCTAGGTCAATAGTTCAATAGTCCCTAAATCCTCGGTTCTCCACGATTCAACTTTGACATTTATTTTATTTTATTTTATTGTACTTTGTGCTTTTATTTGATTTTAATCTTCTTATATTGGAATGGACTCAAGGCTAGGTGGCTAGGATGGTGGGATACCAATGCATGACGTCATGAGTTTCATTTCTATTACATGTAAGGGACCCCTTCTGCGTTGAACTACCAAAAAAAAAACATGGTAAGGGTACCCCTTTCCTACTGAACTACCAAAAAAATAAAAAATCTTCTTATATATGTTTTTAATTTAGGAAACAAATTATAGAAAATATCAAGCTTACATTGTAATCACACCTAGAAAATCTATTAGAAAAGGTTGATTCCAAAAAACCATCCATTTGATCCTTTAAACTAAAGTACGGACATTTAAAAATAAAATAAAAAGGACCAAATTTCAAGTTAGAAATAATGAATATTTCAAATGCATTATGTGGACCATCCATTTCTAACATTTTCAAATATTTATAGATCTACTTGTTTTACAACATTTTTTAGGTTTTTATTTTATAATTAAGGGTAACAGTAGATTTTTAGAAAAATGCAACGGTTTCATGTGCCCAAAATTCATCTTTCAGCACTATTTGGAGGTATACCTTACTTTGATTGTTTAATATTAACACGTTACACAAACTGGCACAATAAAATACAAAAACATAATTTTATTTAAGTTTTAGGCGAGGCCAATGTAGATCTCAATACATTGAGGAGAGATCGCAAGATTTTCCCTTGTTAATTGTATCTGATTATAACCATAATTTCAAAAAACTGCCTTCTCTCATGGTCAATATATTCAATACAATATTTACCTTAGCACAATAAATTTGAGAAAAGAAGTCCCCAAATTTCTTTCGTAGATTTACGAATAAACACTTAAGAAAAAGTAAACAAGGCTATTACTTTGATATGATTATTAGCACGTGCAAACACAGCCTTAAGTTTCTTTGACCCTTAAATGTCTACGATGCCATGGATTTTGAAGTATGATAATGGATTTTCCAGTAAATAACACTTGCTAACTAAACTTTTCTTAACGTTTCCATCCAAACTCGAAACAAAATGCTTCTCAGTTCGTTGAAAAGCTTATCAAAAGATTAAATATGCCAATATAATGTTTTTAGATGTAATTTAGTTTGAAGGCCAACAATGTAGAGGTCTATCAGTAAATGCATATAAAAAAAAAAACACGACAAATGTGTGATAAATGCATCCAAAACTGATGATCAGATATATGTTCTTATCAATTTGGCTGAACTCTGTGATCGAGTTTTAAACCACCACCCACTATACGACCTAGCGATCCTGATCGGCCAGATCAGCTATCTATATCAGCCAAACCAGTGAAATTTGGTTTGAGAAAAATGGAAGAATAGAAATTGGGAGACTAGGGGATGGGGACCTTCATCGCAGACCCACCAAATTCAATCCAAATCGGCAATTCTAAATCTGGATTACCGGGTTATGAGACATTGTCTAATCTAAACCTAGTTATAGTCTTGCATGGGATTTTCTATACTTGTGGCAAAAAAGGGAAGATCTCCCACTTTCTATCATTTTGGATTGCAAAAGAACCACGATCTTATGAATAAAACTTATATTCTGCAGTAACAAATGGCAATCACTCACACTCATAAAATTTTGCCAACTTATTGGAAACATATACCAAAATAAATTACAAAAATGATATGTAACACACTTATAATCAATTGAAATAACAGCTTTAACACTTCTCCATGCTTTAGGGTTTTAGTCATCAATCAGTTTAGTTGGGCACTCGGCAATTAGCCCAAATTTGGCCAGAAGAACCAGTGAGAGGCTCAATGTCTCCCATCTTCACCATAGCCGAAGCAAAATCCGTAAAGAAAGTGCTCTGACTGTTGCTGTAAGTTGTGACCAACCATCAGTGGATCCATTGCTAAATAAAACCTGGTCGCTGTGCAATAGGCCCTTAAGCTCCACCAAGTTCTTGAAGTAATTGTTATCAAAGTTTCTCGGTGTGACCAAATCAAGAGGGGCAAGTTCATCATCGTCATCGTCGGTCGCGCAATCGCTTTGGCGTGTGCTCGCGAATCCGGAGTCCATGTTGGCCTCATTGTAGATTCTCTCCCTAAATGTGAAGCATTGGGCTTGGCCTATGGTGTGGGCACCAGAGAGAGCAACCATATCTTGTCTGTCAAGGCCTTTGTTAGAGAAGAGAGAGATGAGCTCTTCTAAGTTATCTCTAAATGTAGGGAGGTTATCATTGGCAGCACTTTCGCTTGCAGTGGCTGAATCCCTTCTCCCCAACTTCATTGTCTTTGTTGGTCCACCCATCTACAAAAATATTTGATGTTTTTGTTAGTTATATATTTCATAAAGTAAAGTTGTGGCACATGTGCTAAATTAATAAGAAAAAATGAAGAAAAGAAAGGAATAAGAAGCCTAACTTATAGAAAAAGATAAAGAGAAGAAAAAAAAAAAGAAGCGGAAAGTGTGGGGAGTTCTTCTTCTTCTCTTCTCTTTTCTTTCTTTCTTTTTCTTATTATTTTTCTTTTTCATTTTTTTTTTTCTCTTTTTTCTTTTTTTTTTTTTTTTTTTAAGTTAATTCTAATGGAG
>NW_006499435.1:2888959-2921188 GCF_000471905.2 Amborella trichopoda
CTTTTGATTAATCATCTCAATATCGAGAAATATGAATTTGAAAAAAAAAAAAAGAATTTTGAATGTCAGAAATAATGCATCTTGCAACACATTATCTAGATAGTCCATTTTCAGAATTTTCATATATTTATAGTTCTATTGGATTTTAACTATTTTTAGATTTTAAAATTTTATAGTAAGATATGAAAATAGATTTTGAGATAATTATAATAATTTTGTATACCAAAATTACATGCTGTGATAAAATTTAGAAGTGCGTGGTAATTGGATTGTTTAAGGTCGCAACCTTATAAAAACCACACCCTTAACTATTTAACATTCTACATATTTGCAACTATTCCGTCACGTACTTTTTTATGGTTATTCGGATGAATAATTTGATAAATTTCCAAAAAATATCAAACTAACTCTCTTAGCGTGGAAAAAGAACGTCCTAAACAAGAACATAGATGGTCCGAAATTTGGACCATGAAAACGAATTATGAAAGAACTCAAAACCCCTTTTTTTTTTTAATCATCATGTGATGGTTCTTAAGTAGATCCAACATTTCATACTCGAAAGGCTTCCAAGGGAGGTTTTCACCAAAGGGAGCAAGTAGACAGTATACTCTGGCAGGAGCATATACATGTTAATGGTAGGTTGTCATTTAATAGCATCTTGTCAGGTTGTCATTTCATAGCATCTTGTCACAATAAGAACTCCAGATTTTTTTGGAGAATATTACAAGGTGTGTGGATCAAGGGAAGGATATACTTATCTAACATAGTGACAGGTAGCAGTTTTTAAATAAACAAAGGACATGGCCAAATTAAATTCAAACAAAGAAGAGTCAAGCTAGATATTTGTCGAGGACTCTAAGCTGCTTCAAGAGTTTCTGGTCAAACTAAAATAAAGGAAAAAGAACACCATTTGCTGTAGAAAGTAGAAATAGGGAAATTTCCAAATAAAATGAACCCATGCAATGCAATCAGCATGCGTAAACACACATATAGGGGAGAATTTCAGCTCAATTGAGGGGGAAGTTCCCCACATGAAGCCAAAACATTAATGATCAAAATCATAAGGAGTTGAATTTTAGAAGGAAAGAAAAAGGGAAGCGTATATCAGTTTTTACTTTAATTAAAGAGTATAAGAAGTTAAAAAGACACACCTATTCAAATGCGGCCTCCTTCAAAACTCCCTTTAGAGATGAAAAAGCTGTTCATGAGTAAGTGGGTGCTAGAGCCTGCTCACTCACCAACGTGGACGTCGTAAAATACTCCGGGGCTTATATGGTGTAAATTTTTTTGTCAAAAAATTCACATTTTAGATAAAAAAAATTTCTTTATATTTTCATATTTATCATTATCTTAGCCTAGATCACAAATTGCTAAAATTTTGGATTCAAAATCCAACTTTAGTATTGTAGAAATCCAATTTTAAGATTGGATAAAAATAGTCGGCTGACTCATAGAAAATCCATCCTTTTGGAGATTGGTTTCGGACTTAAAATATCAAGGATCCATAATCTTGACTGTCCTGCTATGAAAAATGAAAGTCAGATTTTGAATTTAAAAGTGCGTGATCTTAGATTTTGTTTTTGAATCATTAACCGTTGTTCATTTTAATTATTTGCATATCAATAGATCAACTCTATTTTTTGAGATACAAAATCATGAATCAAAAGCAAAATGCATCTAGAGTGACTTACAATATGTTTTATAACCTAATTGCGGCTCTAAGATGGATATTCGGAAAAAGACTGAATTTGAATATGAACTCATTTCAACTTTTCCTATTAAAAATAAATTGTATATTATCAGACTATTTACTTTAAATAGAAGGTATCAATCAGCCACCATATTTACAATCAGACAGCCAATTGTATATCATTGTTCTTATAAAATTTAAAAATATACTTTCTAACTTTGACCCTGGCATATACCAAAGTAAACCAATTTAAACTTTCTTATAAAAAATTCGAAATCTTGAATAAAACCCTGGCCATTCTCTCATCCCCTCGGCCACAAGAGGTGGGGGTTTACTTACGAACTATAATACTGAATATGAGCTTTAGCACGTGCAAATTGAAAAACAAAAATTCTTTCCAAAAGCATTCAAGTTTTTTCGAAAAAAAAAATAGAAAAAAAGAGAGTAAGAACTCAATGTTAATTGAATAATCTCATCATCATCGTCATCATCAAAGAAGCCTTTTCTCACTCTCAACTAATAGAGATTGGCTATAAAAATCTTAGTGTGCCACTTTGTTCGGGCCATGTTCTCAATAAGGCCATAAGTCTCCATATATTTTCTTACTACTTCTAACTATTTCTTTTGGGCATACTTTTTGACCTTTTTGAGCCTTCCACTTCAACTAACTCGCACCTCCTAACCGATATTGTATTGGGTCTGAATCACACATGGTACACCCACCTATGTCTTTTTTTTTTCATCTTGTTGCCTATTAGTGTCACACCTAAATTCTCCTAAATTTATTCTTTAATTGAATAAACATTATCTAAAATAAAAATCCTATGTAGAATAATCGGCTTAAGAAAGAAGAATAGAGCTCATGCTGGTAGACGCCAACAAGTTTAATGGCCCTCAGACAAAACAAAAATAAATAAAATAAGAACATGTACATTGCAAGATTATTTATATTCAGTACAAGGAGGTTACAGTACTCTTAGCCATTATATGTAAAACTTGTGGGCTCAGAGTGTGTTACAATTGACCGAAAAAATTTCTTTCAAACTTTGAGTCTAATCAATAATACATCCTAAATAGCTTGATTTTACTTCCAATGGCTAAAAATAAATTTTGACCTTGTGTGAAAGGTAAATTGTCCATTTGGTTACAAATCAAAAGGATAAAATTGATTCCGACCTTCTTCTTCAAAAAATAAATAGTCTTATCATAAACTTTTCCTATAAATAAAGATAAACTGTGTAGCATGATACTGTAGGATCATAATGTATATTAATTCCATCAGCAAAAGAGATATATTTGGGGATTTTTTATTTTGGAGTTCTAGGATAAAATTCAAAATTTCTTGATGATTATATTCAAATAAAGATAAATATTGAGGTTTTTAATACTTAGATCTTGCCCTCCAAAAATTGAAAATTCCTTATTCGACCTTGAAACATTTTTCCAAGCACATAAAATACATAATAATATGCTATCATAAGTTTTTTGTTTTTAAAGTTTTGTTTTTTTTTTTTTGGGTAATTCAATAGGGAAGGCATGCCCCTACCTATTTTTTTTAAGTAGATTAGAAATTAGATATTTCAAGGTATTAGTGGGATGGGTTAGTGGTAGAAATAAAAACCACAACATGGTGACTAGATGTGGGCATACTACGCCCCTTTCCTAAAGTGGTAAGAACCTTTCCTGAAGTGTACATGGTGACTAGATGTGGCCATTCTACACCCCTTTCCTAAAGCGGTAACTCATAACCTTTCTTGAAGTGGTAAGTCTGTGGGTATTTGGGCTTCTACCCTTCGATGAGTTTGAAGTAAAAAACTTCATTATGGGGTTCGACAATACTAGCGCAAAAGCCCCAAGCCATTAGTATGCTCAAAAGTAACATCCCAAAATTTAAGTGCCTAAAAATATTCCTAAAAGTATTCTCAAATTGAGACTTACCTAGTAAATGGACAATATGCTCCCATAGGAGCAGCATATCCTTTTGCATAAAATATTAATTGCAGACAGCACGATATCAAAGAAGGGTTCAACAACCCAGCAGGGATGAACATAAACCGGCAGGGTTACTCGGAAGCTGCAGCCAGTTATGGTGGTCAACCAGCTTGAGCACCTTAATTTTTTTTTCAAATATATATATATATTTAAAAAAATAGGAAATTTGTTTAAAATAGTTATTTTAATGCCTTCTATCGTTTTGGAAAAGAATGAGAAGTATTTTGGCTATAAATACTTATTTTTACGTTTTTTCAAATTTTTTAACATTATTTTTAAAATACCCCTGGGCTCATTGATTTTTCAGATCCATTTTTCATTGGTGTTTTAATCTCATTTGGATGTATTTTATTATTTAATTATGTTTTAAAGAGTGATTTACATACTGTCCCTAAAAGTTTAACTAAAATACAAAATTCTCGGTGGAATTATGAACGTTAATCTAATTTTTTTTCAAAATCGCCACTTGGTTAATTTGAATTTTGATTTTTCTTTTCAATTTTTTTCGTCAGTAGGGAAGAGCCCCAAGCTTTTAAGTCATTATCCTACTAACGAAAAAAACTAAAAAGAAAATAATCAAAATTCGGGTAGATCGAGGGATAAATTCGAAAGAGAGAGAGACGTCCTGTTACGTCCTGTTACGTATCCCAACAATTACCCAACCGTGACTCTCTCTGTATAATTTTCTGACCTTTAATATATATCGAGTAACTTACATAGGGACCCAAAAGTTTTTCTAGAATAAGAAATGCTTAATTTATATGTACAAATTATAAAAGAAGGTCAGTCAACGTCCTTTTTTTTTATTTTTCCTAAGTTGTGCATTGTTCTGATTCCATTCTTAGACCAAATTTTATTTGTTTTTGGAAAAAATTATAGATACGCTTAAATTCAACTTTTTAGACATCTACACCCCCAAAACTTTTTGCATCCTACCCTAAATTCGAATATATATATTCTTTTTATGTTTACCTTCAAGTAAAAAAGTCTATGAATTTAGGACAAGAATACCCTTTTTCTCTCTTTTCTCTTCTATTTTGTGGTCACTTAACACACACTCTCTTTCTGCTCATATTCTCTCTCCCAAAATAAAACCCCATTCTCTCCCTCTCATTCTCTGGTAATGCGGTCTAATACCCAGTATGCTGGACCGTATTGAGTTCTAATAACATGGCTTGTCATGTGATGTGGCACCCAGTGTGCCAGCCCGGTTAGAATTTGAGTTAAGGCTGATAATGCGGTCTGGTACATTTTGTGTCGGACCACAAAAAAATTTCGGTGCGGCTTTCTGCTAGACCGCATTACCAACCTTAACTCAAATACTAACCGGTCCAGCACATTAGATGCGGGACCACAAAAATCTTAGTCCATAGCTAGAGAGAGAAAGAGAGAGGGTGGGTAGAGGGAGAGAATGAGAAAGATAGAAAATGAAAGAGAGAAAGAGGGAGAATGAGTGAGAGAGAGAGAGAGAGAAAGATGGAAAATGAGAGGAAGAGAGAATGAGATTTTACTTTCGGAGAAAAAGATTATATAAGGATGCAACCTTATAATGTAGAGCTACGGATGTACCTCAAAAATCCATTGGAAAAGGTACTTTTAATGTTGAAGAATCCTTTGATTGATCATCTCGACATCGAGATGTATGACTATGAAAAATAAAAAGATTTTAAGTCTTAAAAAATAGTGCATTTTACGACTTATTATTTACACCATCCATTTTCAAGATTTTCATATGTTTATAGATCTACTTGATTTTAACCATTTTTAAAATTCAAAATTTTATAATTAGATATAAAAATAGATTTTAAGATAATCCTAAGAACATTCTACATAAAAATTATATACCATGATAAAATTTGAAAGTGCACCTTACCTCTATCGCTACGGATGGATCCGTATGCCAACTGTACCTTTGAAACAAGGAAGGAAGCAATGATGCAGAGAATGAAACGTACTAGTATGGTTTAGAGAGAGAAAAATATTATGAGCTAAAGAGAGAATAATCGATGCTGTGTATATAACAGGGATGCGATGCTTCGTTGATATTGGATGACGGGTCTTCATTTAGCAGTGAGAAGAACGCACGTGCGAACAACAACTCAACGAGAGGGTTTGAAGTGATCGATGCCGTTTAAATCGGAGGTGGAAAGCATCTGCCCAAGCGTTGTTTCATGCGCTGACATCCTTGCCGTAGCTGCAAGAGACTCTTCAAAGCCGTAAGTTCTATAAAGTTTTTAGAGGGAGATTCTTAAAAGGGCAAAGTTTTTTATGTTTCCCCTCCAGCATAAGTTCAATCTTTCTCTTTATCGAACCATTTTGAATGGAGGGCTAAGAGTGTCTCAATCACAATGTCACGTCTCTACGCTATTTTATTTTTATTTTTTTTTATAAATTATTTTGACACCAAATTTTGGACATCTATTCTTCTATTAAACTCGCACTAGCGAAAAATATATAAAAAATATTTTCAATAAAACAAAATAACTAAAATACCTCTCAAAGTTTCAAAGGGGTGGTCATTATATTTTATCAAAAAAATATTTAATATTTTTTATAGGTGCGCCCCAATGAGAAGATAGCAAGTACCAAATTTCATATTCATACAATTTGTATAAAAAAAACTAAAAATAAAATACTTTGCTACTTCACATCTATCATCAAATGGTGAGCTCTCTTGTTCAAAATTGGATAACTGGATGGTAGGGGAAGGATAGAACTTCTATGATGTATGAAAAGCATAAAAACCTTTCCCTCCTTAAAATTCTTCCTTTACCTCTCTTCCTCCTAACACCAACATCCTCAGTCTCAAAATCAATTGACAAAAACCACAAAAATAATCTACAGATGGGAGGACCAACATGGACAGTGAAACTAGGCAGGAGGGATTCAGCCACCGCAAGCGAGACCGACGCGAACGACAACCTCCCAAGCTTCACAGAAGACCTCAAAGAACTCATCTCACCCTTCTCCCGGAAGGGCCTCGAAACTCAGGACCTTGTCGCGCTCTCTGGTGCTCACACCATAGGCCAAGCCCAGTGTTTCACTTTCAGAGATAGAATCCACAACGAAGACAACATCGACTCCAGTTTCGCGAGCACAAGACAGAGAAGCTGCCCAACATCTGGTAGTAACACCAACTTGGCTCCTCTGGACAAAGTCACTCCAAATAGCTTTGATAAAAGCTACTTCAAGAACTTGGTTCAATTGAAGGGCTTGCTCCACTCTGATCAAGTCTTGTTCAATAATGACTCAACTGATAGTTTGGTAAGACCGTATAGCAACAGTAGGAGCAGTTTCTTTGCGGATTTTGCCTCAGCTATGGTGAAGATGGGAGACATTGAGCCTCTCACTGGTTCTTCAGGGCAGATTAGGACTAACTGTAGGGTACCCAACTGAAACGATTGATGCTACAGTGCCCTAAACACTTGGATGGTGTTTGGTTTGTTATGCTATGCCATTCTTAATTGTTGTGATTTGCTGTTCTAATAAATAGGCCACCAGCTTTAGGTGTAATGGGTTGCCCTTAGATTTTGTGTACTTGAATCCTTTATTTTTTTTTTGACAATAAAAATACTTTTATTAGGATTAAATTGGCTGGCTATACTTTTATTTTGTGTATTTAAATCCTTTATTCATGGTAGCTATTCTTTTTGGTCGTATATATTCTAAAGTTGTTGAAATTTATGCAGCCCAAAAGCAGAGTTACTTGGCACCTTTTAATTTTAATTTGGCTAACGATTCTTATTGGTCCTATATGTTCTAAAGTTGTTAAAGTTTATGCAGCCCAAAAGCAGAGTTACTTGGCATCTTTTAATTTTAATTTTAAATGCAACTTCAAAGGCTCATATTTAATTTTAAAAGGGGAAAATTTATTCAGATACTCTATTTTAGTGTACCATTTATCAAGGAACCCACTGTTTCAGATCCTTTTTGGCTGTATCGGGATTTAAAGTAATATATATCTTATAACCCTAGACCCAAATAAGCTCTTTTGATCGCATAGTTTTTGCCCAAAAATATTAAATAATACTTCTTTCCATTTGTCTTCTTTCTCTCTAAACCCCTCTCTCTCTCTTCAACCTTTCTCTTTCTCCTAAACCTCTCTCTCTCTTTTCCATTGAACTTTTCTACATTTTGCTTCAATGCCCCAACCTTCTCCCTCTTTGATGCAAGGAGAAATAATAACAGAAAAATATTGTTTTCCATTGAACTTCTCTATATCTCGCCCTCTCTCATCACGCTTCAATGCCCCAACCCTCTCCCTCTCTGATGCAGGGAGAAATAATAACACAAAAATAAAACAAAATAAAATAAATTTTGAAATAGTACACCTTTATTTTAGGTGCGCAAGGAAGTCCATCCCAAGATTTTTCGAAACATCAAACTCTTTACTTAATCATTTCTATTTACAAAAAAAGAACATCTTCCCTTTAAATGCACTTACAAGAAAAATAAATAAATAAGTAAAAACCTACAAACAAAAACAACTCTCTCTCCCTCTAGTACGTAGAAAAGATTGTTTTGATACTAGAAAACCATCCATTTGATCATTAAGATGGAAATATAGATATTTAAATAAAAAAGAAAAAAAAAAAAAGAAGATTTCAAGTTAGAAATTAGAGAGAGAGAGTGAGTGAGATAGAGAGAGGGGGAAGAATCATGTCGTGAATACCTTATGCCATACCAATATTACATTCTTCATTATATTCCCCCAGGCACAACACCCAACCCAGGGGTAATATAGGACTCCAAAGTTTTTAATTTATATTCTTCAACATAGTGCCCAACTAAAAACGAAGGAAAATTTTATCAAAATACCAATAAGAGATTAATTATTGCAAACCAAGATCATGTGCCTTTTATAGGTATTTTGATGAGTAATTTGATAAATTTTTCAAAAAATATCAAACATCCTCTCTTAGCGTGGAAAAAATAACATTCTAAGACATAGCATAGATGGTGCAAAATTTGAACTGTGAAAATGAATTGTGAAAGAACTCAAAATCCATGCTTTTTTTGTAATCATCATGTGATGTTTCTTCAGTAGATCCGACACTTCATTTCCAAGTGATTTAGGTGTGGACCTTAAAATTTTTCCTAAAATACAAAATGCTCCGTTTATATGTGGAAACTACAAAAAAGGTTGATCAACCCACCTTTTTTTATTTTTTTCAAAATTGTCCCTCACATCCTCTGACTGATTTTTAATATATTTTTTTTAGCTTTTTCATTAATAGGGTACTACCCTAAAGCTTGGGGCACTGTTCTACTAGTGAAAAAAAAATTATGAACAAAAAATTTGAAATTCGATTCGAGGATTCCATCCTCAGACTAAGGGGAAAATTTGAAAGAAAAAAAAAACAGGTTGGCCGACTTTCTTTGAAATTTCTGCCTATAAACGAAACATTTTGTGTTTTAAAAAAAGTTTAGGATCCATATGTAAATCACTCTTGACATCCAACAGGCTACCGAGAGTATGGTTTTCACCAAGGGGGCAAGTAGACAGTATACTATGGCAAGAGCATATTGTACATGCTAATCTTCTGGTTAGGGTGTCATTTCATAGCATCTTGTCACATTAAGAACCGAAGAATTTTCTTGAATGTATTATAAAAGGAAGTATGTTGAGGAAGCATATACTTATCTAAAACAGGGAAATGTATACTGTCCGATGCAACAGTCGTTAAATAAACAAAGGCTATGACGAAATTAAATTGAATTCCAAAAAATAACGTGTCAAGCTAGATATTGTTGAGGACTGTAGACCAGGAGATCTGGTCAAATTAAATTCCATAAGAAAAGGGAAAAAGTGAGCATTCGTCAAAGAAAGAGGAAATAGGGAAATATCCAAATCTTGTCTTAAATTGGAAGGAAATGCACCGAATTCGGTGTTGGATGCAACGCAATGAATATGTGGAGAGACACATATTGTGGGCTAGGGCCAAACGGAAATTCAGCTTAATTGAGGGGGAAGTTACCCACATGAAGCCAAATATATTTATGATCAAAATTATAAGGAGTTGAAAGTTAAAAAGAAAGGAAGAGAAAAACCTATTTCAGTTTTTACTTTAATTAAAGGGTATGTAAATTAAAAAGATACATCTATTCAAATGCGAGACCAGGGCCCTCACATAAAAATATATTTTCTAACTTTGACCCTGGTCGATAGCATATACCAAATTATAACATTAAACTTTCTCATTAAAAAAAAAAAGCAAAAGAAAATCTTAATTAAACCCTAATCATTCTCTCTTCCCCGCGGCCACCACAAGAGTTTTTGTTAACCTTATAATGTACAAAATAAGGTGCACCTAAAAAGCCCACTAGAGAAGGTTGTTTTGAAATTAAAAAACCCTCAAATTAGTCATCTCGACCTCAAGATTTATAGACATGAAAAATAAGGCATTTCTAGTCCTAAAAATAGTTCATCTTCTAACACATTATTTGGACTGTTCATTTTCAAAATTTTCAAAATTTTCAAATATTTATTGAATTGCTTTATCATCACTATTTTTGGAACTTTAAATTTTATAATTGGGGAAAATAATAAATTTTCATAAGTGGCACCAAAATTCCATTTTCACATGGTTTTGAGGTATACCTTAAGGTTGACACCTTATACTAACCTCGCCCTTGATTATGGAAAATTATTTCCTACGGGCTGAACCGCATTTCTACATATGTTGTCCAAAACGTGTAAAGCATCCATTTTAAAGATGGATGCAAGTAGGTGTTCCATCTAAAAACAATAGAATCTAACGGTCCAAATGTTTTATTACTAGAATTATTATTTTATTTTTAAAACTTATTTTCATGCGGGGTGGACCGCATTTCTACATATGCGGTCAAAAAAATGTAAGGCATCCGTTTTAAAGCTGGATGCAAGTGGGTGTTTAATCTAAAAACAATGAAAACTAACGGTTTAAATGTTTTTTTACAAGAATTATTATTTCTAGGTTTTAAAATTTATTTATTTTTTCATATTCATGATCTTCATATTAGAGATTATATGTCTTTAAAAATTAAATCTTAAAATATATTTCAAAAATATATTTATTACGAGGCCCCCGCATTAGAAACCGGGTCCTTTAAGAAAACACGTGAGAGCTTTGATTTGACGTTTATAAAGGATTTGTATGCTCCAGCAGGAACAAAATGTACTAAAGATGAGGATAAACATTTGTTAAAGAAAATTCATCGTAAAGCACTAAAGATGAGGATAAACTTTCTCGTATTCACCATATTTCTAGGACGCTATTATTTCCTTGTAGTTTTAAAGTGCGTGTTGAATTTTTTTTTTCTGTTTTATGTTAGTCGCTAGGTTGAGAATATCATGCCCAAGAAACTTGATATCCTAGAAATATTATTTATTGGCTAGGCTTTTATATAAGGAATAAAAAGGCTTTCTATGTAACCCTACCCACATATATGGTATACGTGCCCTGATCAGATGGCTTGAGTCACAATTTTACAAGTTGGCCCATAATCGTCATATATTGATTGGACGACTCATATTTTTTATTTCAAATTTTATTTTATAGATTATTTTGAAACAAATTTGGGACATGATTAGATCTAACAAGGGGCACAAATAATAACAACAACAACAACAATAAATTTTCCAAAAATAATAAATTCTTGAAATTTACCAATTTTAAGTTTGCTTTCATAGATGGGAGATACTTACTAGGACCTCAAAGATTATCCAAGCCTCTCTTGATGACAGAGAATTGAATAGGCTTTAATTAATCAGGTGGGGTGAGATATGATTTAGTTAAACTTGTCATGATAGGAACCTGGTTCATCTTGCACTATAAATACCCCCGTTGTCAAATTCAAATGGCTGGGCTTTCTAGGGACTCATCTTAGTTTTCAAATGCTCTCTACCTGCTCCAGGAAACCAATGCTAGGGTTTGGATATTACAAAACCCTAGGTTGGATTCCTATATTTAATTAACCTCATTACCTTTAGAACCCTAGATTCATCCCCAACCCTAGGTTTTTGCTGTCTTTAACACTCAAAAACTGACTAACCATATGTACTGTATAAGCAATATCGGGGCATGAAATGGTTAGTTATATCAGTTTCCAATCAGTTGCCTATAAAAGGTTGGGTCAGGAAGAGCATCACCAGCGGTAGCCCGAAATTTGGCATTGACCACAAGAGGGGTATCAACCTTTTTTGTATCATTCTGGAGTCGAGCTTGAGAAACAATTTCTGAAGCATATTTTTGTTGTCACAACAGATAGCCACGAGGAGCATAAGCAACTTCGAGTCCAAAAAAATACCGCAAGAAACCCAAAATTTTCATTTCAAAGGCGTTATTGAGCCTTTGTTTGATTTTATGAATTGTACCCCTATCATTACAAGAGATAATCATATCGTTGACATATAGTAACGAGAGAACCCGTCCTGCAGAAGTTTCAGACACAAAAAGCGTTGGATCATGATGACTTTGTAGAAATCCAACCGAAAGAACTTTATTACAAAAATTTTCAAACCAAGCACGAGGTGCTTTTTTGAGTCCATATAAGGCTAGTCGGAGATTACACACGCTGTTGTGAGGATCCACAATGCCAGGAGGTAACTTCGAAGGTACGTCTGTATCAAGATCGCCATTGAGAAAAACATTTTTTACTTCCAATTGATAGAGAGGCCAATGATGAACAGAAGCCACTGAGATCAGTGTACAAATTGTAGTTATATGAGCAACTAGAGCAAAAGTTTCTACAAAGTTAATACCATATTGCTGATTGTAACCTTTTGCCACCAAGCGGGTTTTGTGCCGTTCGAGACTGCCATCTACATTGGTGTTAATTTTATATACCCATCGACAACCCACCGAAGTTTTTCCTTTCAAGAGAGCTGCCAGGTCCCAAGCATGCATACGCTCGAGGGCATTCAACTCATCAGTCATTGCTTGTTCCCACTCAAGTTGACTTGCAGCTTCTTTATAAGTCTGAGGTTCTGAAAAAGAGTTAACAGAGGCAAGGAAAGCTTGGTGTTGAGGTAAGAAGATTTCGTAGTCAGCAAGGCGGGAAGGTGGAGCAGATGGCCGGGTGCTCCGTTTAAGAGTAGGGAGCGACAGAGGATCAGCAAATGCAGAGTTTTGATCAGGACTGTCAGCATGAGATTGTTGAGTTTCTTCCTGGACTTCAGAAGGAGCGACATGAGTGGAATGACCAGAGGAATGAAGAACAGAATCAGAGAAGGGGACCAAGAAAGAAAGATGAGAAGGTAATGAATTATTGTTATTGACAAAGAATTGAATATACTCAGAAAACATCACATGTCGAGATACCCAAAGTCTTTTAGTCACAGAGTCATAACACCTATATCTTTTTTTATGATCAGGGTAACCAATAAAGCAACATTTGATCGACTTTGGAGACAACTTATCTCTCTCAATTGGCGGTAATAAAACAAAGCAATTGTAGCCAAATACACGTAAGAGCAAATAATCAGGTGGTCGTACAAATAATTTTTGAAAAGGTGTTTCGCCAGATAAAATGGAGGATGGCATGATATTGATGAGGAAGACTGAGGTACGAATGGCTTCTGCCCAAAATTCTTTTGGGACAAATGCAGAAAAAAGAAAGGACCTTGTGATTTCAAGATATGACGATTTTTACATTCAGCAACACCATTTTGTTTTGGTGTATAAGGGGACAAGTTTTGTGGTGTTGAATGTTGTGACTAGCCAAAAATTGTTGAAGCAACCCACTGACATATTCCCCTCTAGAATCTGAGTGCAGAGCTTTGATTTTAGTGGAAAATTGGGTTTCTACATATGAATAAACTGAGTGAAGGTTTTAAAAAGTTCAGTGCGATTATCCATAATGAAAACCCATGTATAATGAGTATGATCATCAATAAATGTTACAAAATAGCGTGACCCTCATTTAGATGGAATAGGTGCAGGACCCCACACATCAGTATGAACAAGATCAAACATAAGAGGGGAAACAAAAGTACTTCGAGAAAAAAGTAAAGCATGAGACTTAGCGAATTTTCAAATTGTACAATGTTGGACATTAATAAAAATTTTATTTCGAATAGTACTAAGAACATCGCAAGAAAATAAAGACTGTAAACGAGATGTAGAGATGAGACCAAGGTGTTGATGTCACAGGGATGTGTCATCCACAGTAGAAACAGCACAGACAGAAGAGTTTGACATATACAGATAGTCCAAGTAGTAGAACTTACCAACTTTACGTCTAGTCTCAATCAATTGCCCTGATTATCGATCTTGTACGTAGCAAAAAGATGGAAAAAAAACAATATTACAATTGGATTGGGTAAGCTGACCAACGGACAATAAATTCATGGCAAGAGAAGGAACATGGTAAATATTAGAACCTTAATTTACTAGAAGGGTCAGAGGTAAGAGATATAGAGCCCATTTTTTATACTTTCATCCCCATCAGCAATATATATATAGTATCAGACTAGGGGTTACAATCAACTAAGATGGACTCATTGGAGGTCATATGGTGAGAAGCTCCTACGTGGATCAGCCAAGAGGTAGAAACAGAGTTACCTGAAAAGGAGGGAGTGGGTTTAGAGGCCATGTGTGACTGAGAAAGCATAGACTATGCCTATTCCAGAGTAAATGTACTTGAGTTATACAAGTGGTGAAGCAAGAATAAGACTGGGACCTCCAATTTGAGTTGGGGGGGTCTTGAGCAATGGTTAACTTGTATCAACAACAACATCGAATATGTATTTCTTCTTGTTTGGGCAGTTGTATTTGAGGTGTCCTAGTTCTTTACAATAGTTACATCTGATAGATTGCATGTTCTTGAAAAGAATATAATACGAATTGCGTGGATTCTGTTAAGCACATTTGACTTCTGAAGTCGGGTTGCCAAAAAAACTATGTTTCCTTTAACACTTGAGTAAAGAGATTTGATCTTAGTTTCTTCTACAATTGGCTCAAAAAAAGCGTGATTCAGAATGGGGAGAGAGCTTCTATGGATCAGGTCATTTCTGACACTCTCAAATTCATCCCGAGATTTGGTAATTATTTTTGCACTAGGACCATGTTCAATTGCATGTTCCATTAATGCTAGAGTCTCAATGTATCTTCATGGAGGAGTAAAAATCCTGATCTCTGTCTGAAGAAGCGAAGTTTCTGTACTAACTGGTACTTTCATGCCCAGTTAGTCTGATTATAAATGCCCTCAAGAAATTTCCATGCTTCTCTAGCAGTTTTGAAAGTACTTAGGTTGATCCCTATATTGCTTTCAAAGGAGCCCATCAACCATGTTATAACTTGAACATTATTATGCCTCATTCTTCAAGTTTTTCTGGCTCAGTAGATTTCCTCTAAGTCCCATCTATGTATCCAAGAAGACATTTTCCATGAATAACATTTCGCATAAATGGGGCCCAAAAGGTGTAATTGGTGACATTGAGTTTGATGGGTACAAGTTGGAAGGACTCTGATTTTTCCATGGGAAGGGATGCAAATAAAGCAATAGTGTAGCAAGGTGGTCCCTTTTGGGTGGCAAAGAGACTCAAATAGAGGGAAAGTTGTAGCCTGGCAGAGAGAGAGAGGGAGGTTGTTTGTAGAGAGAAAATTTGATTTCCTGTGAAGGAAACATAGAGGGTTGAGAGAGGGACAATACTGAGAGAGAAACAAAAGGTTGAAAATGGGTTTTCTCTCTCTTCTCCTAACAACTAAGAAACCGTGGCTCCAACCTTGTGAAGAGTGTACAAGTCTTTCAAATCATATCATGCCCTTAACAGCCGCAACCGAGCCAAGCACAGTGCATCCAAGTAAGGATCAGCCAAAGAAGAAATGCTCTTGAGGATAAACCAAGAAGAGAAGGCTACCAAAAACCAGAGACATTCTCAACTCTCACTCTAAAATAAATGTTAGTACGTATGTGTGGCCATGGGGCCTTTAAAAGTGTAATATTTCTCTCTATTATAAATAAATGCTTATCACTAAACAATGAAGGCGTCTTAGAGAGAGAAAGTATCGTTATCTAATGGCTAGAAAGTAACCACCCACTTCCCAGGATTACAGGGCCACGTTTTCTCAGAGATTTCAGGAGGAAGCCAAATGTTGGAGAACGGCCTCATCCATCCCTCTTTAAGAAGGGTTTCATGGCCATGGAGAGGTACATAGAAATTTACAGAGTTCTTATAGTTCTGGTAGAAGCATGATCTTTGCGATCGATAGTCTCAAGACACTGCCCCTAATCTTTAGAGTAGGTCCATCTCTTCCCTCAAGTTTTTCAACATTAGTATCAGAGTTTTTTCTGGAAGCGTGGTGGGCTCGTAACCTACTGTTCGCAGGTTCCATTATTCATTTATTTATGTTTTATTTAATTCTTGCACGTAACCCAAGGGTCCCAAGATCGAAATCGATTATTTGGTTTCCTGTGAGTTTGTATTTTATTGAACAATATCTCTTTTAAAAAAAAATTTATCAATTCTCTATTTACTTTGTTGAAATTTGTCATCTCCGAGAAAGTTGATTTCATGAGCCATGAGTCAATTTATTATTTATTTGTTATTATCTCTAAGATAATTGTTCCATTGTTAGGTTTATCTTATTGTTGTAAAAATTAGCTGAAATCCTTTGATATTAATCTGTTGCTATTTTCTCTCATAAATTATTATACCTTTTGCAAGTTAATAGGCGTACTTTGTTAAAGCAACAAAAGTAGACGCACTTTGATTTAAACCATCTGCACTTTTGATATATGCACTTTGTAAATAGGAGATTTCTATCGAAAGGTAGAGAGAAACAAATCACATATTTTTTATTCTCTCTTGACCTTTATTTTTTGCTCATCATCAAGGTAACATTTTTTTTAATGCTGACTTGTTTTTTTTTTTTTGTGCCACTTTGGTGACCAATATTTTTTTTTTGAGGCAAACGTTTTCAACAGATATCGTTGTTGATAGTTATAAAAATAAAAATAAATAAATAAAAGATTGTAGAAATTTTAGAGAGATAAAGATAAAGACATATAGTAGCTGAAATCAGTTGGCTTGCACCTTAATTTCTTTCATATTTTATTGCTGAAAATTTGTGCGTAATTTTATTGAATTATTGAAAATTGTTATGCACACAAGAACTATTCAAGTAAAGGTTGTAATATTAATTGCATGCATTTTTTTTGTGGCTTATAATTTAGGGATTTACTACATATTTTATTTGCATAATAATTGTCATTGCATTGCATAATTATCCTATGCTTGGGTCTTTTTAAGTTAGAAAATTTTATGATCTTGATTTTGTGAATTCATTATTTTTATGATTATGCAATGCCATATTTTTGTTGAAAAATATCAAAATATCATTGTATACTCTCTCTCTCTTGTGCTAAAACATATTCATATCTTTATAAAACTTATTTTTATGCAAGATTTGACATAAAGTATTTGTTGCCTTACTTTATTAATTTTTTGTTTCATCACAGCAGTGCGAACATAAACTATTCGATAAATTATTTTTTTTTGAGGTCCCAGCTCACTGAGAGTCAGCAAACCTATTGAGTTAACTAGTAGACAACCCTTTCTTAACCACATTTATTTTTTTCCTTTTTTTTTGAACTTTTAGTTATTGTCTAAAATTTTAAAATGGTATCTAAGCTAGTTATGTCAAAACTTTCCAAACTTGAAAAACTCAATGGGACCAAGTTTTCTATGTGGAAAAGAAAAATTGGATATATTCTTTTTCAAGATAGGGTAGATTATGTCTTAGAAACAGAACCACTAGTTATAGAGTCTAATGCCAATGGTCAAGTCAGAAGGCGACTAGAAAAATTGTTAGAAGATGACAAAGTAGCTAGGACTACTATATTGAGCTTTATGGAAGATGATTTAATTAGAGTCTTTGAGGATTACACAACAGCTCAAAATATGATGGGCGCCTTATCTGAAAAGTATGGGACCACTTCTGCGACCCATGTACAATTGTTGTTAGAAAAGTACAATTCTTGCAGAATGAAAGAAACGGACTCAGTGACCGAGCATGTCAATAAAATGACACTACTTGCAAAGGACTTTGTTGCAACTGGGAATCCAGTCTCCGATCGCATGCAAGTGTCCATTGTCCTTAACAGTCTCCCTCCATCTTCGGAGTGTGTTGTAATTGCATGGAACCATTCTTCACAAGGGATAACCACGTTAAATCTTCTCATGCATCTCAGTGTTGAAGCTGAGAGAAGAATGAAGAAGAAATCAAATGAGCTCTACTTTGTCCAAAGTTTATCTTCTCAGATCCCCAAGAAACCTTTCAATTATCAGAAAAATAATAAGTATAAGGGAAATGGGAGAAAATTTTAAAATCAAAAGAATAAAGTTGAAAAAACCTGTTTTTATTGTAAGGAAATTGGGCACATCAAGTTTAATTGTCCTAAGCTGAAAAATAAACATAACAACTTTGTTCGAAATAATCAAAATAAGAGAAATGACTTGATCTGCGTTGTCCTAAAATCAATAATTGTCGATCATTACCTGAGAAATTGGTGGGTCGACTCAGCCTCCACTTGACATGTCTCGAGGACCAAGGACGGATTCACATAATTGAAAGAGATTACAGCCGGTAACCAGCGGATTTATATGAGAAATGACACCTACTGCGATGTACTAGGTTTTGGTACTTTCAAGCTATGTTTACCAAGAGGAACAAGTCTCTTATTGACTGATACATTGTATGCGTCCAATATGAGGCGCAAATTAATTATTTCTGTCCCTAGGCTGGACGACAAGGGTTACGAAATAAGATTCAGGTCTGGTCGAGTTACCATTGGGAAGCATTCTAGGGCTTTGGTGTATGGTACTAAAGTTGACAATTTGTACCGACTGAATATTAATAAAAGTTCATCATTTTCTGATTATATTGATGGTCCTTTAGATGTTTTTATGTGTATGGATGATCCATATTTATGTCACTATAGATTAGGACATATAAATAAAGACAAAATGAATCAAATGCTTAAAAGAGGCTTGCTCCCCAATTTAGGAGAAATTGTATTCAAAACATGCGAGCCATGTATTTCTAGTAAATTAACTAAGAAGTCTTTTCATAAAGGGAAAAGGTCTAGTGAATTACTTAGTATTGTTCACTCTGATATATGTGGCCCATTAAATGTGAAAACACATAGAGGTATGTAATATTTCATAACATTTATAGACGATTATTCACGTTATGGATATGTATACCTAATTAGTAAGAAATCAAATGCATTAAAAACATTTAAAGAATATAAAGATGAGGTAGAAAATCAGTTAGGTAGACATATTAACATTCTTCGAACAGATAGAGGAGGTAAATATTGTTCCGCCTTATTTTCTAAATTTTCTAAGGAGAATGATATAATTCACCAAACAAATATGGCATGTACACCACAACAAAATGATGTAGCTGAAAGAAGAATATAACTCTAATAGACATTGTTAGGTCCATGATGAGCCATTCAAATTTATCTCCTCATTTTCGGGGCGAGGCTCTCAACACTGTAATCTATATCATTATGCATGTTCCAACTAAATATATAAACTTGACCCTTATGAATCATGGACAGGTAGGAAACCTGACCTTACTATCTTGAAAGTTTGGAGTTCTTGGGTACATATGTTTATACCATCATAAAATAGAGATAAATTACAAAGTAAAACTATAAAATGCTCTTTATAGGCTATTCAGAAAATTCTAAAGGGCTATAACCATGATACTAGATCATTAGTAGAGAATCGTGATGCTCATTTCTTAGAATATATAGATGATAAAAAAATTTTAAGTAAGCATATTGACTTACATGAAATTGATAAAGATAAGGGTCTGAAAGACCCTGTTTCTCAAACTCCCTCTACATTTTGTGAGAATGATTCAATTGAATCAAGTATACCAGATAGGCCAAAAAGAACTAGAGCCCCACCAACGATTTTAGAAGAATTTTATGTATTTATGAATGAAGATAATTACACTTCAATGAGTAAAGATACAATAGATGAACCTCGAAGCTACAATGAAGCTATTAGCTCACATGACTCAGCTGAGTGGATTCAAGCCATGGATAATGAACTTGATTCTATTAAAAGAAATCAAGTCTAGGAGTTGGTTGACCTCCCTAAAGATAGAAAATTCATCAGTTGCAAATGGGTCCTAAAGACAAAGCTTAATGCAAATGGATCCATTGATAAATATAAAGTTAGGTTGGTAGCTAAAGGATTTACCCAAAGGGAGGGCACATATTATGTAGAAACTTATTCTCCAGTAGCCAAATTTTTATCTATTAGGATCATCCTTGTATTAGTTGCATATTATGATCTAGAATTATTTCAGATAGATGTCAAAACAGCTTTCTTAAATGGAGAATTAAAAGAAGATATATACATGAAACAACCAGAAGGATATGTAATTAAAGGCTAAGAAGACAAAGTATATAAACTTAAAAAATCTTTACATGGTCTAAAACAGTCTTCTAGGCAACAGTACTTTACTTTTCATAATGCAATCACTGAAATTGGTTATATAGCCAATATGTTAGACCATTATGTATATGTCTGAAATAGTAGGAGCAACTTTGTTATATTGTCACTCTATGTTGATGATATTTTGATAATCGGTAATGATATTGGCATGATTAACCATCCCAAATCATGGCTAAGTTCTCATTTTGAGATAAAAGATATGGGAGAAGCCTCATATATATTATGCATTAAGATAACAAGAGATAGAAGTTCAAGACTTCTATGTTTATCTCAAGAAAATAATTTAGAAAGTGTTTTAAAGAGATTTAAAATGAAAAATTGCAAGCCCATAGATACACCTATTTGTAAAGGCTTGAAATTATTAAAGAAAATGTGTCCATTAAATGATAGTGAGAAACCTGAAATGTAAAGAATTCTATATGCTCAAGCTCTAGGATGCATTAATTATGTCATGTTGTGTACAAGACCTGATTTGAGTCATGCATATAGTCTTGTAAGTAGATTCAGAGTAATCCTGGGATGGCTTATTGGCAAGCTGTAAAAAGGATACTAAGATATATTCAGAAAACTAAAAATTACAAGTTGTGCTTCCAAGCTAACAACTTAGAGGTTACTGGGTACTCTGATGCAGATTTTGCAGGAGACCCAGATGATAGAAAATCAACCTCAGGAATTGTATTCCTCTTTGGAGGTAGATGTGTTTCTTCGTCTAGTAAGAAACAAGGTTGTGTAGCTCGGTATACTATGGAAGCCGAGTATATTGCTTGTAGCATTGCTACAACCTATGTCGTCTGGATTAAACGCTTCATAAATGATTTGAAGCTGGATGTAGCTGACGGATCGGTTACAAGTGTTTGTGATAATCAGGCTACTATTTCATCAATTAGAAATGGAGCTTATAGTTCCAAAGGTAAGCACATTGAAATTGATTATCATTATATTTATGATATTATTAGACAGAATAAAATAATTGTAAGTTATTTGCTATCTTCAGATATGATTGCAGACCCTTTAACAAAGGGATTGAGTGCAGAAATATTATCAAAGCATGTAGCTTTGTTGGGACTTAGAAATATTTAAGTCAGGAACTCCCAAATGGGATATTTTTTGATGTCTTAGTCATGAGAGGAAAAACCGCATTAGTGTAAAAAACCATGACATGACTTTAGATATTATTTGTTATGAGATGTATACCCGCACTTGTGTAAAAGCCTCATGACAAAAATATGCACATAAATATTAAATTCATTAAGTGGTAAAGACTTTATGATATTTCAATATAACTGGCCCTCATGGCCAAGTGGGAGATGTTGGTATGTGTGTGTGGCCATGAGGCCTTTAAACGTGTAAAATTTCTCTCTCTTATAATTTAATACTTATCACTAAAAAAGGAAGGCTTCTTAGAGAGAGAAAGTGTCGTTATCTAATGGCTATAAATTAACTACCCACTTCCCAGGATTACAAGGCCACGTTTTCTCAAAGATTTCAGAAAGAAGCCGAACGTTGGAAAACGGCTTTCTCCATCCCTCTTTAAGAAGGGTTTCATGGCTATGGAAAGGTACATAGAAATTTATAAAGTTCTCACAGTTCTAGTAAAAGCCTGATCTTTGCGATCGATAGTCTCAAGACATTGTCTCTAATTCTAGGAGTGGGTCCATCTCTTTCCTCAAGTTTTTCAACAATAAAGAGAGGAGTTTGAAAGGTCTCACAAGAGAGTGAAAAACAGAGTTTTAGAGAGAAACCTGGGCAATGTTCAGCGTATCCCAAGAACGAGAATTTCATGCGCAAATCATTGTCTTATCCACAAATACCAAACACCAAGACAAGGAATTTTCTAGAGTGAGAAAATATCTGAGGATGAAGATTTGTCTCTTTGAATGCAAATTCGATCTAGAGAGAGAAAATGTGAACACAAGATGATATAGAGTGATAAAAATCAAGCAAAATGAAAAAAGAGAAACAAATCCAACAAATTAAGAGAGACAAAATCCAGGAAATCAAGAGAGACCAGGTTCACTGTGACAAAAGAGAGAGAAGGGAGAGCGACCGAGATGCAGAGGGCAGAGCTTCTCAACCGGATGATAGAGACAGTAGATCCATAAGCGGTGCAGTCACCAGATCCAATTGATGGCAGAGTTTTGTAGGGTGGCAAGTTTAGATGTGGTTTTAGAATGAAGACAATCAGATATTCAAATCAGGTTTCAGGGGAGAAAGAAGAAGGGGCAGAGCAGGAGAGAAAGAAAGAGGGGCCGAATGAATTTTTATTTTTTTTTAAAGTGGCAGAGAGATAATGGCGGAGATTTTAGAGAGAGAAAGATAGAAACGGAGAGAATACAGAGAGAAAATATGGACACCTTTGATGGCCCTGAATCACGTCTCCAGGCTTTGTAGATCTATTGATATATAAACTTGATATTATTTCTATTGATATATAAACTTGATGTATAGTGGTGAATTTATACATGAAAGTACAGTTAATGGCTTCTATAACTTCACAGTTTCTATAACTGTTCATAGCTAAATCCTTAGTTCTCCACGATTCAATCAAAATTTAAACTGCTTCTTCAATTTGACATTCATTGTACTGTGTTGCTCTACTGTTTTCTTTTATTTGATTTTACTCTTCATACATAGTGGTACAAGTGGTAACAATGATGAGTACTTGAAATCCCAATTCTTCTGCGAAAACATAACCAAAGAAAAGGATTGGTTATATAAGCAATGTGACAATTGCTTTTCCTGTTGTAGGTTCTCCACATATCCTTAAAAAACCCAACTCCTTACCCAGTACCCCGTAGGGATAAGGGGTAAGCATAACAAAGTTATGCTTCCATCACTTTGTGATGGAAACATCAATTCCATCATTGTCCATCATGAAATTATGGACATGATGGAACCCAACGGTTGTAAGAAATTGGAATGGACTCAAGGCTAGGCGGCCTGGTTAGTTGGATACCGCAACTTGATGTAATGAGTTCCATTGTAAGAGACCCCCGTCCCTGGTCAACTACCAAAAAATGAAAAAATTGAAGGCGTCAACCTTACATTGTAGGTACACCTCAAAAATCTACTAGAAAAAGTTTTTTTGATACTAGAAAACTATCCATTTGATAATTTAGACTGAAATATAGTTATTTAAATGAATATAAATAAATTAAAAAATTTAAAAATTTAAAAAAAAGGAAAAGAAGAAGTGGTTTCGAGTTAGAAATGAGAGAGATAGAGATCATGTCGTGACGACCCTGGGCCATACCATTACTACATTCTTCATTATATTCCCTCGGCCACAAAACCCAACCTAGGGGTAATGTAGGACTCCAAAGTTTCTATTGTATCCTCTTTAACATAGTGCCCAATAGAAAACAAAAGGAAAATTTTATCTAAATACCCATAAGAGATTAACTATTTAACATTTTATATTTAACATTTTATACGTTTGCAACTATTCCAACCCAAGGTCGTGTGCTTTTTTTATAGGTATTTTGATGAGTAATTTGGTAAATTTTCCAAAGAAAACAACATCCTAAAACAGAACATAGATGGTCCAAAACTTGAATTGTGAAAATGAATTATGAAATAACTCTAAATACTTTTTTTTTTTGTAATCATCATGTGACAATTCTTAATTATATCCGACATTTCATATCTAAAAGGCCTCTGAAGAAGGTTTTAAGTTGAGGGAGCAAGTAGACAGTATACTCTAGCAAGAGCATATTGCACATGCAAATCTTCTGGTTAGTGTATCATTTCATAGCATCTTATCACATTAAGAACCCAAGAATTTTGTTGAAAATATTATAAAGGGAAGTATGTTGAGGAAGCATATACTTATCTAAAACAGTCCCATGCAACAGTCTTTAAATAAACAAAAACTATTGTGGAGGACTGCAGGCTGCTCCATGAGATCTGGTCAAATTAAAGTCCATAAGAATGGTAAAAAAAGGACCATCTGTAAAAGAAAGAGGAAACAGGGAAATTTCCAAATCTTGCCTTAAATTGGAACAAAACAAACCGAATTCGGTGTTGGATGCAATGCAATTAAGTATTTATAAACACACATATTGTGGACCAGGGCCAAACAGAATTTCAGCTTAATTGAGGGAGAAGTTCCCCGCAGGAAGCCAAAAATATTTATGATCAAAATCATAAGGAGTTGAAAGTTAAAAGGAAGCCTATATCAGTTTTCACTTTAAATAAAAGGTATAAAAAATTAAAAAGGCACAACTAATCAAATGCAATCTCCTTCGAAAATCCATTTGGAGATCGGTTTTGGGCATAAAATGTCAGAGGTCCATAATCTCGACTACCCTGCTGTGAAAAATGAAAGTCAGATTTTGAATTTAAATGCGTGTGATGTTTGATTTTGTTTTTGAATCATCAATCGTTGTTCATTTTAATTATTTGCAAATTAATAGAAGAACTCTATTGTTGAGATACAAAATCACAAATAAAAAGCATAATGCATCTAGAGTGACCTAAATCCTGTTCTAATACATATCCAAAAAAAAATTCCTGTTCTAAGATGATATTTGGAAGAAGACTGTACCTCATTTTAGCTTTTTCTATTTAAAAAAATTGTATATTATAAGACTAGTTACTTGTATCAATCATCCTTCGCCACCATACTTAAAATCACACAGTTAAACGTGTGTCACTTTTGCTATAAAAGTTTAAAATCTTTGACCCTAGGCGATGGCATGCACCAAGGTATAACAGTTTAAACTTTCTCTTAAGGAAAATTGTTTCGTGCGGGCTAGATCCCATTTCTATATATGCGGTCAAGAAGTATAAGGCATTCATTTTACAAATGGATGCAAATATGTGGTTCATCTAACAATAATTGAAACTAATGGTCCAATTTTTTTTAATATAATTATTATTTTTAAGTTTTAAAATTTATTTATTTTTTCATATTTATGATCTCCATGTTAAAGATTACGTATCTTTAAAAATTAAGTCTAAAAATCCATCTCAAAAATAGATTTATTAAAAGCCCGCATTTCTCCATAAGCGGGTTTGGCCTGCATGCTAACCACTTCCTTCTCATTATACTGTTAGTCAATAATACCTCCCAAACCGCCTGATTCTCCCTCCGCGGGCCAAAAATATTTTTTTTACCATGTGTGAAAGTTAAATTGTCCATCTGGTTCCAAATTCAAAAAGCCAAAAATGATTCTGACCTTCTTCAAAAAATAAATGACTTTTTTTTATAAATAAAAGAGAACGTATATAGCATGATACGCAGGATCATAATATATATTAATCACATCAGCAAAATAGATATATTGGGGATTTTTTATTTAGATTTCTGGGATCCAACTCAGAAGATAATTATTTTCAAATAAAAAATAATTTTTCAGGTTTTCAAATCTTAGATCTAGCCCTCTAACAATTGGACATTCCTTATTCAATCTTGGAACAGTGTTACTTGAAGCGCATGAAATATGCAATAACGTGCTATCTGAAAGAAAAAAGTTCTGTTGGAAGTTTGTTTGCTACGCTCAAGCTACATCCCCCAAATTTAAGAACCTAAAAATATTCCTAGCCTTAGATTTATTTCAGAAAATAAGTGAACAATATGCTCGTGCGGGAGCAGCATATCATTTTGCATACAATTTCTCAGACAGCGTGATATTCAATAAGGGTTCATAATTAGGTCCTCCTCATTGAGGAAGTTCATATCGAGAGCCGAGGCTCTAAACAATCAAATTAGAACCTATCTAACAAATTTTATGAGAAGAGGTTGCCCAAATATCTTTAAATTGGCCAGCTCAACATCAAGATGTATGGACTTTGAAAAAATAGATTTCAAGTTTTAAAAATAATGCATTTTGTAATACATTTTTGGACCGTTAATTTTTAAGATTTTTGAGTTTTCATAGATACCTACATTATTTTCTAAATATTAAATTTTATAATTAAAAATAAAAAATATATTTTAAAGCTATCATAAAGATTTTTAATATTAAAATTATATTTCTCGATAGTATTTGAAAGTGCATTTTACTTTGATTGTTTTAGAGCCTCAGCTCTATACAAAACCACACCCCTTCATCGAAAGGTTTGAAGTTTAAAGAGTCAAATACTTAAAAAACCAAGAAATAGGCCACGTCCAACACTCTCATCTGGCTTACTCGTAATTGCAGAGAGAGAAACAGTCATAGTTGTAGACAGAGAAACAGTCGTAGTTGGCGTCCATGCAACTCGCCGCCGCTCAGTAACATTTCACAATTTCCCTGAACCACGTCAAGACCCCGCCTCGCGCTCTCTATAAATACATCTCTCCAAATCATACAATGAGCAACAATAATCCTTCTCTTACTTTCTCTCTCTTAGAGGCTCCTTTTGACCTTTCTCTCTCTACAAATATCTAGCTACCCTCTTTGGACAGGCGGTATTGGGAAAGATGGGTTTTAATGGTGCTGCTACTCTTGCGCTACTCATACTGTTGGTGAGCAGTAACAGCTTCAACATGTGTTTTGGGCAGCTGAGCTCCAATTTCTATGACTCATCCTGTCCCAATGCTCTCTCCACTATCCGATCGAAAATCCGCTCGGCGATATCCGCTGAGAGGCGCATGGGTGCCTCCCTCATCCGCCTTCACTTCCACGACTGCTTTGTCAATGTAAGTGATCAATTTCATTTCTTCAGATGTGAGAGAGAGAGAGAGGGCAATTAATCAACTCCCATCTGTGACTCCATCTCTCTCTCTCTATAATTTTTACTGATGTTCTGCATGATGTGTATAAAACAGGGATGCGATGGTTCGTTGTTATTGCCTGAAGAGAAGACAGCACGTGGGAACAATAACTCCGCGAGAGGGTTCGAAGTGATCGACGAAGTTAAATCGGAGGTGGAAAGCATCTGCCCAGGCGTTGTTTCATGCGCTGATATCCTTGCCGTAGCAGCAAGAGACTCTTCAGAAGCCGTAAGTTCTATTCAGTTTAGTTTTGGAGGAAGAGATTCTTAAAATTCTTCCTTTTACCTCTCTTCCTCCTAACACCAACATCCTCAATCCCAAAATCAACTGACAAAAACCACAAAAATGATCCACAGATGGGAGGACCAACATGGACAGTGAAACTAGGCAGAAGGGATTCAGCCACTGCAAGCGAGACCGACGCCAACGCAAACCTCCCGAGCTTCACAGATAACCTCGACGAGCTTATCTCTCTCTTCTCCCGCAAGGGCCTCAATACTCAGGACCTCGTCGCCCTCTCCGGTTCTCACACCATAGGCCAAGCCCAGTGCTCCACTTTCAGAGACAGAATCCACAACGAGGCCAACATCGATTCCGGTTTTGCAAGCACCAGACAGAGAGGGTGCCCAACATCTGGTAGTGACACCAACTTGGCTCCTCTGGACTTAGTCACTCCAACTAGCTTTGATAACAACTACTTCAAGAACTTGCTTCAATTGAAGGGCTTGCTCCACTCTGATCAAGTCTTGTTCAATAATGGCTCTACTGATGGTTTGGTCAGAACTTATAGCGAGAGTAGGAGCACTTTCTATTCAGATTTTGCCTCAGCTATGGTGAAGATGGGAGACATTGGGCCTCTTACTGGTTCTTCAGGGCAGATAAGGACTAATTGTGGGGTACCTAACTGAAATGATTGATGCCAAAGTGCCCTAAACATTTAAATGGTGTTTGGCTTTTATGTTGATCTGAGTGCAAGTGTAGTATATGTCATTATCGATTGTTTTGATCCACGGTGTTATGAGGGGGGGGGGCATCAACCAAACCCCCTCGGTTTTGTTTTCTTTTCTAAGTTTTCCCTTGTCTGGAAGTACAAACACCAATCAGAGGCTATTGTTAAGTAAAGTGAAGTTTGTTACCGTACTTCAAATAGCAGACAACTAACTCTTTTTCTCTATACGTCTTTTTCCCCTCTTTTTTTCGAACCCATTTTCTCTATACGTCTTTTTCCTCTCTTTTTCTCGAACCCATTTCTTTCGAGTGTAACAATGATAGAAAAAACAAAAAAAACGAAAACAAAAAAACTAAAAACGTGGTATGTCAGTGGAGATTTGCACCCCTACCGTTTGATGAGAATGGAGCAAGAGATCTAAAGTGGTATGTCAGTGGGGATTTGCGCCTCTATCAAAGTCAGAGGGCTAGCACCCCTACTGGAGTCAGAGGGCTAAAGTGGTATGTCAGTGGGGATTTGGACCCCTACAGTTTGGTGAGAATGGAGTCCGAGGGTTAAAGTGGTATGTTAGCGGGGATTTGGGCCCTTACCGTAATGTAGTCAGAGGGCTAAAGTGGTAAAAGTCAATGGGGATTTGCGCTCCTACACTTTGGTGATAATAGCGTCAGATACCTCATCACGGGGCTCGACAATACTACTGCCAAGGCCTTATACCGATTTGGGCCCCTACCCTTTGGTGAGAATGGAGTCACACACTTAGCAATACTACCATCAAAACCCCATGCCATTCAATATCACCTTCCATTCCCGCTATAAACCTATCCCAAAAAAAAAAAAAAAAGTGTAACATTTGATTTAGTTAAAACTTCTGGTGATATGATCTTACTACATCTTGTACTAGAAATACGCACGTCGTCAAATTCAAAGGGAGTAAAAGGAGACGCCTTTCTAGAGACTCGCCTTAGTTTTAAATGGTCTGTATGAAACCGTAGCATACGTTTAATTATCACAAAACCCTAGGTTGGATTCCTATACTTAATTACCCCGAATTACCTGGAAAATCCTAGATTCATCCCCGACCCCTAGGTTTTTACTCTCTTCAATAGTTCAATAATCCCTAAATCCTCGATTCTGCACGATTCAACTTTGACATTTATTTGATTTTATTTTTTTGTACTTTGTGCTTTTATTTGATTTTAATCTTCTTATATTGGAATGGACTCAAGGCTAGGTGGTTTCTATTACATGTAAGGGACCCCTTCTACGTTGAACTACCAAAAAAAACATGGGTAAGGGTACCCCTTCCCTACTGAACTACCAAAAAAATAAAAAATCTTCTTATATATGTTTTTAATTTAAGAAAAAATTATAGAAAATATCAAGCTTACATTGTATTCACACCTAGAAAATCTATTAGAAAAGGTTGTTTTGATTCCAAAAAACCATCCATTTGATCCTTTAAACTAAAGTACGGACATTTTTTTTAAAAAAAAAAAGGGGTCAAATTTCAAGTTAGAAATAATGAATATTTTAAACTCATTATGTGGACCATCCATTTCTAACATTTTCAAATATTCATAGATCTACTTGTTTTGCAACATTTTTTAGGTTTTTATTTTATAATTAGGGGTAAAAGTAGATTTTTAGACAAATGCAAGGGTTTCATGTGCCCAAAATTCATCTTTCAGCATTATTTGGAGGTATACCTTACTTTGATTGTTTAATATTAACGCGTTACACAAACTGGCACAATCAAATACAAAAACATAATTTTATTTAGGTTTTAGGCGAGGCCAATGTAGATCTCAATACATTGAGGAGAGATCGCAAGATTTTCCCTTGTTAATTGTATCTGATTATGACCATAATTTCAAAAAACTGCCTTCTCTCATGGTCAATATATTCAATACAATATTTACATAGCACAATAAATTTGAGAAGGGAAGTCCCCAAATTTCTTTCCTAGAATTACGAATAAACACTTAAGAAAAAGTAAACAAGGCTATTACTTTGATATGATTATTAGCATGTGCAAAAACAGCCTTAAGTTTCTTTGACTCTTGATGTCTACGATGCCATGGATTTTGAAGTATGATAATGGATTTTCCAGTAAATAACACTTGCTAACTAAATTTTTCTTAACGTTTCCATCCAAGCTCGAAACAAAATGGTTCTCAGTTCGTTGAAAAGCTTATCAAAAGACTAAAAGTGCCAATATAATGTTTTTAGATGTAATTGAGTTGGAAGGCTAACAATGTAGAGGTCTATCAGTAAATGCATATAAAGAAAAAAACACGACAAATGTGTGATAAATGCATCCAAAACTGATGATCAGATATATGTTCTTATCAATTTGGTTGAACTCTGTGATCGAGTTTTAAACCACCACCCACTATACGAACTAGCGATTCTGATCGGCCAGATCAGCTATCTATATCAGCCAAACGAGTGAAATTTGGTTTGAGAAAAATGGAAGAATAGAGTTTGGGAGATTAGGGGATGGGGACCTTCATCGCAGACCCACCAAATTCGATCCAAATCGGCAATTCTACATCTGGATTATCGGGTTTTGAGACATTGTCTAATCTAAACCTAGTTATAGTCGTGCATGGGATTTTCTATACTTGTGGCAAAAAAGGGAAGATCTCCCACTTTCTACCATTTTGGATTGCAAAAGAACCACGATTTTAGGAATAAAACTTATATTCTGCAGTAACAAATGGCAATCACTCACTCATAAAATTTTGCCAACTTATTGGAAACATATACCAAAACAAATTACAAAAATGATATGTAACACACTTATAATCAATTGAAATAACAGCTTTAACACTTCTCCATGCTTTAGGGTTTTAGTCATCAATCAGTTTAGTTGGGCACTCGGCAATTAGCCCTAATTTGGCCAGAAGAACCAGTGAGAGGCTCAATGTCTCCCATCTTCACCATAGCCGAAGCAAAATCCGTAAAGAAAGTGCTCTGACTGTTGCTGTAAGTTGTGACCAAACCATCAGTGGATCCATTGCTAAATAAAACCTGGTCGCTGTGCAATAGGCCCTTAAGCTCCACCAAGTTCTTGAAGTAATTGTTATCAAAGCTTCTCGGTGTGACCAAATCAAGAGGGGCAAGTTCATCATCGTCGTCGTCAGTCGGGCAATCGCTTTGGCGTGTGCTCGAGAATCCGGAGTCGATGTTGGCCTCATTGTAGATTCTCTCCCTAAATGTGAAGCATTGGGCTTGGCCAATGGTGTGGGCACCAGAGAGAGCAACCATATCTTGTCTGTCAAGGCCTTTTCTAGAGAAGAGAGAGATGAGCTCTTCTAAGTTATCTCTAAATGTAGGGAGGTTATCATTGGCAGCACTTTCGCTTGCAGTGGCTGAATCCCTTCTCCCCAACTTCACTGTCCATGTTGGTCCACCCATCTACAAAAATATTTGATGTTTTTGTTAGTTTTATATTTCATAAAGTAAAGTTGTGGCACATGTGGTAAATTACTAAGAAAAAATGAAGAGAAGAAAGGAATAAGAAGCCTAACTTTTAGAAAAAGATAAAGAGAAGAAAAAAAACGAAGCGGAAAGAGTGGGGAGCTCTTCTTCTTCACTTCTCTTTTCTTTCTTTCTTTTTCTTATTATTATTATTTTTTTTTTTTAGATAACTCAATGGGGAAGATTCCCCTACCCATTTTTTTAGATAGAGTAAAGATTTAGTTTTTTTTTTTACCACCCAGCCCCTTTCCTAGAGTGGAGAGCTTTGGGATAATACAATGGATGTTTTGACTTGGATTTTGTCAACTAGCATGTTTTGAATCGGATTTGTCTCAATCATTGGCTCAATCTAACTCGGGACTCATCCTAGTCAGACCAGTGGAGAGATATCTCCTGAGTCGGAGCTCGATTCCAATTTTTAAAACACTGATTTCAGATAATGGGAAGAAAGAACCTAGGGACTTTGAAACATTAAAATTGAGCATATCATAATAAGAGTTCAGATTTTCAAATTTTCCTTTCTTTTAGTCTTAGATTTAGAGTTCAGACTAAAGTTTTTACAAAGTTGAAACTCACAGCTTCTGATGAGTCTCTTGCTGCAACGGCCAGGATGTCAGCGCACGATACAACGCCTGGGCATATGCTCTCCACCTCTGATTTCACCTCATCAATCACTTCGAATCCTCTCGCTGAGTTGTTGTTGGCACGTGAGTTCTTCTCACTTCTAAATGACGACGTGTCGTCCAATAACAACGAACCATCGCATCCCTATTATATATACATCACACACACTATCAGTGAATAATAACTATGATTTCTTTATACCAAAAATAAATTGTCATTGTTTGCATCTCATTCATAAACTACAAATTTCTCTTTTTAAATCAAACTAGACACCATTATTTTTTCTCTCAAAAATCAAGCGAGACCTCTTAACATTTTATTCTCTATAT
>NW_006499435.1:2949806-2967604 GCF_000471905.2 Amborella trichopoda
AATATGTTATATACTATATATATATATATATATATATATATATATATATATATATATTGTTTTTTTTTTTTCCATTCTTCTATAGACACGGTTTTTTATGCTGCCAACCCACATACTGTAGAAATGTGGGCTTGGCAATAAATATATTTTTTAAATAATTTGATCCAAATTTTTTATGGAGATCATGAATATGAAAGAAAATAATAATTTGAAAACTAGAATTAATAATTATATCAAAAAAAAATTTGGACCGTTAGTTACACTTGGTTTTATATGGATTACCTATCTGCAGCTATCTTTAAGATGGATGCTTTATACCTCTGGACTGTGTACGATAGAAATGTGATCCAACCCGCATGAAACAATTTTCCTTCTATTTCTCTACTTAAAACTTCATATATTATTACAATTTTTTATTCGCTAACAGCAGGGTTTGCCGCTTTGAGCGAGTAGACACATACGCACCAGAGTTGTGTAAGCCCGACAGGGTGCCAAGCTCGTAGGTCCCTAAACTCGGGGGATATAAAATTTATTCATTGTTCATCTGATTTGATGTTCAATCTAATACCTACACCACCAACCCCTTGAAAAGCACATAGACATACAGAGACATAGATGTGAAAGAGAAATTTATTCTTGTTAAAAAAAAAAAAAAACGATGAAAATTTATCAAAATTGTCACAAAAAGAAAAACAAATTTTATATTTTACCTACACTTTTAATTGAATTCCAAAATACCCAAAAAACAAACATGGTCTTGATTTGAAATATTATAATATTATATATTTATTTTATTAATATAATTTATATTAATATAATATTTATTGATTACATAGTATATATAATATATAATAATATATATATATTTATTATATATTCCGAAAAAATATTGCTTCTAGTGCGTACTCATTTTCTCCGAAACCCAATTATGCTTATAATATTTATTTTTTTGCTTTTCAAGACTATATAAAAAAAATACATTAAATTTTAAACTTAGTTTTTACAATTTTTTACAATTTTTTGAGTTTTTTGGAAAAACATTTACCAAAATTATGTTTTTTTAAAAAGAAAAATAGAGGCACCAATCGGCCGATCTAATCGACTAATCAAATTGGGCCAAGACCGACTAATCGACCCGATCCGTTGTTTTGAACACTGATCAAATTAAAACCTACCTTCAAATCGTGTTAAGAAATTAAATCAAGTAGTTTCAATACTAGAAGTCATTGTGATAGCCTTAAAATATATTTTCATCTTTATTTATAAAATCTAAAGATCAACATATCTACGAAAACTTGAAAATATAAAAAAGTGACTGTCCAAAAATACGTTACAAAACACACTATTTTCAAAACTTAAAATTGATTTATTTCTATATCAATAGTGAAATGATCAATTTAATGATATTTAGGCATCAAAACAACTTCTTTTAGTGAGATTTTTGTGGTAGGCTCCAATTCGATTGTTTCGGACCTCGGCTCTATATAAACTTTTCTCAAAAAATGAATGAAGGAAATTCAAGCAACGTAATTGTTTGGTCAAAAAGTGAAGCGAAACCACTTTGAAGATTATAGAATATTTTTAATGAAAATTCTTTGTAATCGTTAATGAGTAAATGAAATTCATAGTAATCGTTTAAAACAAAAGTCCCTCTACGCAAATGGCCTACGAAATGGGGGATCTAATCAATAACTGCTTAGAGAGAGTGTGTGATCCAAACAAGAACTGGTTTTTCTCTAGACAATGGACTTTTATTATTACATGCAAGGGCTAAGGTCTAGGGCCCCATTGTTCCTTATTCACACATATCACAAAGAAAAAAGAGAGCACTTACTAGATTTACATGTCTAGGCCCCATTGTTCTTTATTCTCAGAGAGCACAACAAACAAATTAACATGGTCTGCTGCGATAGCACCTGCGGCTTACAAATTAACATGGTTTGCTGCAATAGCACCTGCGTCTTAAGCCTTTGCAAAGCCCACCAGGGAAACCCTCTTTTTGACATAAACGTGTACAGCTGCTGTCACTCAAGCAATGCCCCCTCTGAGTCGTGCATACCTTCTTCGCCTTCGCCTCCGCCTCCATCCCCATCTCTGCCTCATCGACCACACAAATCTTTTGTTAAATACTCAATATATCATTTTCATTTTTAAAAAAAATATTAAAAATACCCATATAAGATGAATTATACCCATATTGTTTGGAGATTGTATATAATGAAGCATTTTATCTTTGATATAAAAAAACCACAATTACTTACAACCATCCGATGTGAAATCTGATAATATAGATGTATTACAAAATTTAAAAATTTATCTTTTAAAGTTTGAACTTGGTTGATGGTGTTAAAAACTATATTTCTGTATCTTTGGCCCTTGAGCTCCCATGGAAGATGTATTATTGAGCTGATAAAATATATGATCAAGAACCTCAGTTTATATAATGACAAAGTTGTGTACTACTAAAAAAACTAACATACGTAATGAACCACCTTCTAAATATGGATACACATAAATTGCATCTATTATTAATAAATTTTGAATTTTGTCAAAAAAATTAAAAGAAGGAAAATATTGTTTTACATATGTAATGAATCATCTTCGTAAGACCTACCTTCAGTTATCCAAACTCAAGTTACTGCATCTTGAGTTTGAAAGGGAGTGTGCAAATATTGAAACATGCACTTGTTTTCGGAACAATATTTTTTTTCTTTTAATGTACACCCATATTAGAAATATGGTTCATTACATATGTAGAACAATATTTTCCTTCCCTTTTTTTTTTCGATAGCTCAGTGGGGAAGATCCCTTTACCCCGACATTGGTAGGCAAGAAGCCTGGGTATAAACCGGTCAGCACATTTAGCGATAGAATTCATGGTGCCTGAATTACAGGTTTGAGTCACACTAATACCAGGGTAAGGGAATCTTCCCCACTGAGCTATTAAAAAAAAAATGAAAATATTGTTCAATAAACCACCTTCCTAATATGAATACACATAAAATGAAGGAAAATATTGTTCCCAAAACTAAATGGATGTTTCTATATGTCCACACTCCCCTTCAAACTCAAGATGAGTTAAGATAGAGTAATTAGAGTTTGGACAACTGAAAGTAGGCCTTAAAAACAAAGTAGGATATAAAGAAGCTTAAGCAGCTGCAAATTAGCGATCTTCAGAAACCGACGCCACGAACAAACCAGTTGCACATAACATCAAATCATCAGGCCTCCAGAACAAACAAGATCGAATAACAAAAAAACTCGATCATCACACAAGATGAAGTAATGGAAAACTCTACAATCCAATAAAAATTGAATAAAGGAAAATTCAATCATTAAACATGAACGAGTAATTGAGAATTTAATCAAACGGGATCAAGTAACAAAAAACTTAAGCATCAACCTGGATCATTAAATCTGATCACCAAACAGGAGGCACTTGAAAGAACCAACAGAAATCAGCAAAGGATCAGCAAACACAATTGGACCTTAAATTCGAAATTGAGAACTGTAAGATCCAAAATAAATCAAATAGTCGAAACATGACCTAGCTCAAAGAGTTGAAATACGACTCAATAAAAGACAGATCACAGAGTCGAAACACGGCTCGACAAAGAAACAGATCAAAGAGTCAAAATAGGCCCAAAAACAAGAAAAAATATGCCTCAACTCAAAAAAAGCAAATAAGAGAGAGAGAGAGAGAGAACCGACTCCAATAGCACATATCAAGATAGAGTGAGAAACCATGGCCAGGAAATCTTCTTCTTCTTTTTCAAAAGCCGCAGATGAGATCAAGAGACTGGATCTGAGATCAAAAACTCGAATATGATGTTTGTTTTAAAATAACCTAGATTATGTGAGAAAAAAGATGCAAGGTTAAACAACGAGAAAGACTATACTCTCATTACTAGGCTTTAGAGGAGAGATGATGGGAAAAACAAGGGAACAAGTGCTTATCCAAGCTCTTAAAAAATTGATGTGGAAAAGATTAATAAAAATAAAAATAAAATAAAAAAGAGCTCAACGATGAGTGACTTTTATAAAAGAAACTTGGATGGGAAGAACTAAGAATAAGAGAGATTAGAGAAAACTGATTTTTATCAACAAGGCAAAGATGCAAAAAAGAACAACTCAAAACTAAAAGTTAAAGAGAGAAAGAGACCGAGGAAAACATGACTTGATTTTTTCTCTGGAAACTATAGAAGTTTCCAGAGACTACTGTTGTAGAAAGAGTGACCAAGAGCAACTGGATCTGACAAATCAAGACAGTGTAGAAACGATATCTACAACCACAGGATGGTCGATTAAGGAAGAAGGATCCTCTCACAAACAGGAACATATAGAACATTGTACCCAACGCATAGATAGTCTTCACAGATTTGGTGATGGCACCAAATTTTGATACCATGTTAAAAATTGTATTTCTGTGTCTTTGGCCTTAAGCTCAAATGGAAGATGTATTATTGAACTTATAGAATATGTGAAAAAGAGCTTCAATTTATAGAATTACAAAATTGTGTACTATTAAAAAAACTAACATATGTAACGAATCACCTTTCTAATATGGATACACAACAAAACGAAAAAAAATATTATTCTACATATGTAATTAACCACCTTTCTAATATGAATACACATAAAAAGAAGGAAAATATTGTTCCAAAAAATAAATGTAGGTTTCTATATTTACATAGATAGAATAAATTTAGCCATCTAATTTCACATCCAATGCTGAAAATTAATTATAACCACCTCGTTTCAAAGGTAAATGGTCTCATTGTATACTTTTTCTATTATTTGATTTAATTTCGAAATGATTATGAGTTGGAGCAGTGTTGAAAGTGTAAAATACTAAATAGTGCGCCTTTGACCAATTATTTGCAAATTTTCCATTTCCAAATAAACCACTACTTTTCTTAGCACAACCTAGCAATATCTCTCTAAGCCAAAACGCAAACCAAGATGGGTGAACCCCTCTAAGAGAATTGTTTGGGTTAACGATGTTGATAGCATGGACAAATCCAATTTTTCCTAATTAGATGTAGAGATGCAACTCGAGAGTGTGTATGTGTATGTACATGACCAAGCCCTGATCCAATAGGTTGAACCCAAATCACATAAAACACCACCCAGCTAGGTTCTTGGTCCGGCTAGGATTCTAGGTTTTCTGCCTCCTTGGCATTTGTATTCAAAATTCGAAGAAAAAAACTTGAAATTTAATTAAATACACCTAACCTTTCAACTATTTAATATTTGAGATTGTATACAATGAGACCATTTACTTTTGATACAAGATGGTCATAATTATTTACAACCATCCAATGTGAAATTTGATGGCTTGGATGTGTCACAAAGTTCGACAAAATTTCTTTTGAAGTTTGAGCTTGGTCAATAGAATAATTGCCGCCACCGAATTCAACATCCAATGGTCAAGATTAATGTGATCACCTTGTACCAAAAATAAATAGTCCCATTCAATACTTTTCTTTAATATTTTTCACATATCAATTGTTAGACCTCTTGATCATTTATTTTGAGATAGGGTTCCTAAATTTAAAAGAAAAAATATAAAAGATTGTCTAAAAAGAGACTATTTATCTTTTGTGAGAATGATTGTAACCACAATGTATAAAAATAAATAAATAACTTCTTTATAGACAATTCCAAAATATAAAATATTAAATGAGTGTAGGTTTGCCAGTAAAAAAAACATATATACGTAAGAAGCTTTTCCTCTAAAGTTAAAAGACTATTTATTCTGAAGAGTGATAGAGCGTGTTTGCATACATAATTCATGTATACTAGGACCTATCGGTGACATAATTAATTCTAACTAAAAAAGAAAAGCAATATAAGCTCAAACGTAGAGAAGAACCAGAAGCCACAACGAGTAGAAAGAGCAGCAGGAGAGAGCACAGTAAACGCCTTTGGCTTGCCATTGAAGATCTCAAGCTTATGGAGAATGGAAGAAGAGAAAAGGGGGTTTAAATAGGAAAGTTCATTAATGTTAAGAAGACAAATGCCACAGAAACTCATTGAACACGAGTCATGGAGGTCAGGCAGGTGTTACTTTCTCTCTTTTTTATAGCAAAGTGGGCTTGCCATCTAAAGACATTTGTCTTCTCCAAATATAAAATTGTGAGCTTTCCACCTAATATATGTATGTGCTCTCTAAATTTAAATTCATGATTTATTACCATAGCTAATAAATTTTACACTAATTTTCTTATAAGTAGAAGTTATTAATAGGAAATTCTTTGTAAGAATGAAAAAGAATAAAATTCAATTGCTTTATCATGGTATAAAGTAGTTTCAATAAAATGAAACCCATTAAAATATCATATCAAGCAAAATGAAAAGGAGGATATAATAAGCCTTCCATTTGCCACCCCCTTTGAGGGGACAGAAGACCGACGCTTTGGACTTGCACGGAGAGAGATGGTAGGAGGGGGTGCGCAGGGCGCAGTGGTCGTAAAATCGAATCGGAACAGTTAACTGGAGATGGGCTTGGAAGCGGTTTAACCAGTCTAATCAGTAAACATGCCGATTCAACCGCTCTAATCGGGCAAGTCCCGGGCTGTCAAAAAGGTGTTGAAGAAATACATAAAATACAAAAAAAATCTACTAAATATGAAAATATATAAAGAATGATTAAAACAAAACACATTCAAATGAAGTTGAAAATTAATGAAAAAAACGGATTTTAGCCCATTTTGAATTTTTCAAGAGCTATTTTTAAAATTTTCAAAAAAAGATAGGAAAATATAAAAGTGAGTATTACCATAACGTAAATAATATTTAAAAATACATTACAAATCAAATTATTTATTTTTAAAATTTTATAAACATTTTTTGAATTTTTTTACAATACCGGTTGATCACCCTAACCATCCAAAACCGAAACCGGCCTGTGGCCCGGTTCCGATCTAACCAGACAGTTGGCAGTTAGATTGAGCGATTTTGTGAACAATGCTAGGGAGAGAGAGTTTTGGAGGGAGAGAACAAGTTTTGGTTTGTGTAGAGATGCAAACTAATAAAAGTTGAAAAAGTTAGGGAATATTATAGATACCCAAAAATGAACTTATAGATATCCTCTCGTCAGTGCTTTTAGTATTACATCATAGATCCAAAATTTGTATTTTCTTGTATTTACCCCTAGTCAAAAAAATCCAAAAACATTGAAACTAAAATGCCTTTCTCATCTCTCACTCTCTCTACCCACCTCTCTTTTTACTGCCCTCTCTCTTTCTTTCTTTACCCACCCTATTTCTACCTCCTCACTCTCTCTCTACCCTCTCTCTACCACTCTCTCTCTCTATTTCTCTCTCTCTACCACCCTTCTATCTCTCTTTCTCACAGCAGTATTTGGGTCTAAGGGAAAACAGTGAGAAGAGTTGAGAGAAAAAAAAAACAGACTGGTAACCTAAGAATTCAAAGGTGTCTCATTCTCAACACAAAATTGTGGTCTTCATGGATCTATCGAACCAAAACAAAGCTAAGTTTCCATAGTTCAAATCAGTACTGTTGGGGATATAGGATTCATTCAATTGAATGCAGGACGGGTGAGGTTTTGTATAAGGTGTCACCCTTATATTAATGAAGTAAGGTGCATCTCAAATTTATATTAAAAATACAATTTTGGCACTGCAATGTTTTGTGATGATATAAAAATTTATTGCTACCCCAAATTATGAAATTTAAAGTTCCAGAAATGGTGACGATCAAGCAAACTTATGAACACTTGAAAATCTTGAAAATAGACGGTCCAGATAACACGTTAAAAGGTGAACTATTTTTAGGACTAAAAATCATCTTTTTTTCTTTCATATCTATTAATCTCAATGTCAAGATGATCAAGTTGAGGGTTTTACAACATAGGAAAAACCTTCTCAATGGATTTTTGGGTGCATCTTACATGTACATTATAAGGTTATGGTTTTTTTAGGTTTGGTTGATAAAGTTTTTTTTTAAAAAAAGTATTGAAGGATAAATCCTTTTGTTTAGCTATTGAGTGTTTTTTGGAAAAGCTTATCTTCTTCTGTTTTTCTGGAATATTTTATTTTTATAAGAGTCATGTGAATAGGAGTTCATTTCCTCGTAAGAAGGATAAGTGTGTTATGTTAATATCTTTTGTAAGGGTTGAAAGTCCAATCCTATCTTTGTATGAGAAACACGGAATTCAGGGAGTTATGATTTATGTTTTAGAAATGGTGGTTATAACTGTACATTGTTGATTGTAAAGGGTTGGCCTTTGATTTGAATGAAGAGAAAATATTTGCTGGTACGTGAGGAGGTATTGACTCCCCGTGTTTATAATTTCGCTTGTTGTTTTTTTCTTAGTTTTGTGTTTCTCTATCTAAAATGAGGCTGTATTTGAGGGTATTGGTAACCAATTATTCGAGCTGTATCGAGTGGTATCAAAGCGTTGATTGATAAGGCATCATGGCTCTCGTACATATTCGACAACCAGGTACCGAAAATGAGCCAATCCAATAAGTGCGGTACCTGCAAGATATTGAGGTAGAAAAATATGAAAATGCAAGTTGAGTTGACCCAACACTTCACGTAAAACCTATCACCAATACATTATGATAACGATAGTGAGGTGAAAGTCGTTTTCGAGAGTCCATTCTATGGCACGTTTTGCGTAGGGAGCCTCGTGGTCGGGAGAGTGATATACTTATGTTTGATGAAGAACCACTCGAAGATGAAGAACAAGTAGGTTTAGATCCTCCTTGATATCACAGATGATCCCGTCTTTGATGAAGGTCTTATTTTTTATGAAAAACAATATGAAAGGACGGAAGTTGGTCTTGAGTAACAAGGATATCTAATTTTTTTATCAATGGAATGATGGAAAAGCAAAATGATGCTTGAACCCAAAAGAGCTCGAGCCTATAGAGATATTTGATGAAGCAAAAGATGGAGGACTCAAAGAAAAATCAATAAGTGAAGTTGGTCAATCATTGAAAGCGCCCATCATGAAGATGCTCCCTTAATATGTTCTTGGGCAAAGCATAAACAAATTATATGGTCATACAATGACCTATTTACTTAGGTTTTCTCAGTTTCAATGCACAATCATTGTGGTTTGATTAGTGCAGTAATCCCACAGGTTACAAAATCGTATTTACATTATTGGGGTTGAAAAAAGCTATAGGACTAATACAAATTTCATCTTAGCACATTTCACGAGTTTTCTCCAACCCGGGGAGTCAATACTTGAGAATGAGTTTTCTCTAACCCAAGGAGAATAACGCATATCAAGATTAGATGGATTCAGTATTTTTTATTCTTCTCAATTTTTGGGGACTTAGTTATTGTTATTTTTTTTAGGGAAAGGTTTATATGCTTTCCCTATAGCATAGAAAGTCTATCCTCCCTCTACCATCCAGCCGTCCAATTTTGATCAAGTGAGTCACTCACCGTTTGATCTTAGATCCGACATCTCAAAGTATTTTATTTTTAGATTTTTTATATAAATTGTATAAATATGAAATTTGATATGTGTCATCTTCTCATTGAGGTGCACCTATAAAAAATATTAAAAATAATTTTTCGATAAAATATAATGACCAAAATACCTCTTAAAACTTTCAAAGGTATTTTGATAACTTTATTTATTAAAAATATTTGTTTTATATTTTTTCGCTAGTGTAAGTTTAATAGAGGAATGGACGGCCAAATTTTGGTGTCAAAATAGTTTATAGAAAAAATAAACAAATAAAAATAAAATAGTGTAGAGACATAATATTGTGATTGAAACAATCGTAGTCCTTCATTCAGAACGGACAATTGGATAAAAAAAAGGATATAACTTCCATACTGTAGGAGAAGCATTGCCTTTTTTTTTATATGTGTTTTTTACTTTTATTTTTATTGAGTTAATTTTTAGAAATAGTGTATGGGTTTTTTTAGTTTAGTTAATAAAGTCATTTTCTTTAAGAAGAACGTTCTTTTGCTTCTTTTTTTTTTTTTTTTTTTTTGGCAGAAAGATAAATCTTTTTGTTTTGGTATGAGTGTGTTTTGTAGGACAATTTATCTTCTTCTTTTTTTGTGATATATTATTATTATTATTTAGAGAAGTTACATAAATAGGAGTTTATTTCCTTTTAGGAAGGATAAGTGCATTTTGTTCATATCTTTTATAGGGGTTGAAAGTCCACTCTTATCCAAACATGGAAATAGGGAGTTATGGTTTTCTACTTTTTAGGAATGTTAGTTATATATATTCGTAGTTGATTATAAAGGGGTTATAATTCGATATGAATGAATAAAAGAGATTTGATGGAGAGAGAGAGTTGTCCCTTATTTACTGTTAATGCGCTGCATTTTGCTGATTTTTTGTCTAACTTTTTATTTTTCTTTCTAAAATACGATTGTATTTGCGAGGTATTGGCGATTGTATTGAGGACAGGTATTTTGTAGTTGCTTCATGTTGTGTTTAAGGGATTAGGATAGGTTGGTTTTGAAGTTAAGAGATAGTCATGAGACATCGAATATAGGTTTTGCCTTTTTCGTATTTACATCTTGATTCATCTTCAAACCATACCGTGGTTTGAAAGCATTAGTTCATGCAAAAGAATATCAATTTTGATTTGTGGGATGCCACGTTAGAGCTCCATTCACTAACAAGAGGCGAAATCACAAATCAAATAAAAATAGATTTGATTAATTTCTTTCTTTCTTTCTATGGGCGACCCAACCTCGCAAAAAATCATCTTTTTCGTCCTCTTATTCACTTCACCCCCATTTTTCTTTCTTTCTATAGGGGTAACAAAACGATTGCCTATGGTCGTTAAATGTCAAATGGGTAACGGTTGCCTCATTTTTCTTTCTATAGGAGTGGTGACATAAACCAATTGCCTACGGTCGTAATGGGTAACAATTTCCTTATGATCCTTAAATGTTACGTGAAATCTGATAACTTGAAAAGCATCATAAATTTCAGTGAAAAAAAAAATATCTGATAACTTGAAATGCATCATAAATTTCAGTGAAAAAAATATACATCCAGGATGGTGGTATAATGAGGGATTGTCATCTTTTGTAATTGGGGGCGTAGTGAAAATGTGACAACAATTGAAGCCGAGATTCGAGGTCTCTAGCTCAACACTCTCAAGGCCCACCAAGTGGTGGAGAAAGAGAGATCTAAGCATACGCAATAACTGCTTCGAGAGAGAGAGATCTAATAAATAAAAGGTGCCCATCTTGATGTCGAGATGATCAATTTGAGAACATTCAAACATCAAAACAACCTCTTCTGAAATTTACGAGGTATATTTAGAGCCTAGACTCCATATAAACTTTTTCCGTAAATAAATGAATGCTTAGAGTGAGACTGTGATCTAAACAAGAACCGCTTCTTATTAAGGATACCGATTTTTCTTGTTACAATGCGAGGACTAATTGTTTCTTATTCTCACGCATAAACAAAAAAAAAGAAAAAAAAAGAAAAAGAGAGCACATACTACTGTGGTGTAACAAGCGTAAACAAATTAACATGGTTTGCTGCAAAAGCACCTGCGTCTTAAGCCTTTGCAAAGTCCACTAAAGAAGCCCTCTTTTTTACATAAATACGCACAGTTGGTGTCACTCAGGCAATGCCCCCTCTGAGCCTGGCATACCCTTGCCTCGGCCACCGTCCCCATCTCTGCCGCATCAAACACACAAATCTTTGTTAAATACTCAATGTATCATTTTAATTTTTTTTAAAATATTAAAAATACCCATATAAAATGAACTATCGATTATTTGTACCTATATTGTTTGGGGATTGTATACAATGAAATCATTTACTTTTAATACAAAGAGGTCACAATTACTCATGATCTCATGTGAAATCTAATAGCATAGATGTATTACAAAGTTCAAAAAAATTTATTTTAAAGTTTGAGCTTGATCAATATAATAAATACAGCCATCTTAATTTCACCTCCAGTGAGGAATATTAATTGTGACCAAAGATAAAGTCTCATTGTATACTTTTCCTATGGTTTGATTTATTTTCAAAATAATCATGAGTTGGAACAGTGTTAAAAGTGTGCAATGCTAAATGGTGCACCTCTTACCAGTATTTTGATCAATTTTCCATTTCCAAATATAACCACTAATTTTATTAGCACAACGTAGCAAATATCTCTCTAAGCTAAGAGGATAACCAAGATGGTTGAAGCCCTCTAAGAGAATTGTTTGAGTCATTGATGTTGATAGCATGAACAAACCCAATTTTTCATAATTACATGAAAGGATGCAAGTCAAGTAGTGTGTATGTGTGTGTACATGACCTAGTCCCGATCCAATAGATTGGACCTAGCTAGGTTCTCGGTCCGACTAGGATTCTAAGTTTTTTTTTACCTCCCTAGCATTTGTATTTAGACATTTGAAGAAAAAAAATTGAAATTCAATTAAATACACCTAACCTTTCAACTATTTAATACTTTTCACATGTCAACGGTTACACGTCATGATCATTTATATTGAGATGGGGTTCCTAAATTTAAAAGAATCTAGAAAAATACCATTTTTCTCTTTTGTACATGGAAGACAATCATTTTTATCCCATAAATTTCAAAATAGGTGACGGTAAAAGTGTCGGCACAAAGTTTTAAAAAAAAAAATTCTGAAACTTCATGATTCACCTCAAGCCGTCTAATATAACATCTAATAAACGATAATAATTGTGACCTCCATATACAAAAGATACATGAACTCTTTGTGCAATCCCAAAATATAAGATGCTAAATGAATCTAGGTTTTCTAAAAAAAGCATATATACGTAAGAAGCTTTTCTAAAAATAAGACTATTTATATATGCACAATCCATGGTCACATGATTAATTATAACTAAAAAAAATAAAACAAAATAAACTCATAGGTACAGAACAACCAGAAGCCACAAGGAGTAGAGTGACCAACAGGAGAGAGCAGAGAAAACGCCTTTGGTCTGCCATTGAAGTTCTCAAGCTCATGGAGAATAAAAGAAGAGGAGGGGATTTAAATAGGAAAGTCCATTAATGTTATGAAGGAAACTGTCATAGAAAATCTTTGAACACGAGTCATGGAGGTAAGGCAGGTGTTTATAGCAAAGTGGACTTGCCGAGTAAAGACATCTGTCTTCTCCAAATATAAAAGTGAGCTTGCCAACTAAATATATTTGTGATGTCAAAATTTGTATTCATGATTTATAATCATAGTTGATAAATTTTACAACAATTTTCTCATAAGTAGAAGTTATTAAAAGGAAATTCTTTGTAAGAATGAAAAAAAAAAAAAAAGGTCGATTACTTTATCTTGGTATAAAGTAGTTTCAATAAAATGAAACATTAAGATGTCATATAAAAAAAATGAAGAGCAGGATATAATCAGACTTCCATTTGCCATCCCTATAACTTCGATAATTGGATGGAAAAGTACTTCCGGTAAGGAAGAAAACAAAGAAAATTAAAAGTTAATATTAATCCTTAACATGTTAAAAAACTTTAACGGAGTTTAAACAAGTTCACATTTTCCTCACGATACTACTTCGTTATTGGTCACCTAAGAGTATTTAGCCATATAAAGTGGTCCTTGCTGATTTACACGGGATTCCATGTGCTCCATACTACTCAGATCAGAGCGTAATTAAAATAACGCGCACCTAGATCTCATTAAACAAAATCCTACTAAAACCAATTTTACTTATATTATGGATCCCATAACATCATCATTATCATGATAACATTTTTTTCAACTATTTGAGATCGTCTACACAAATATTGGTCCAATAAACCTACGAAATATGTGGCCTAAATAAATAGAGAGTCAGCTTTGTGGGGGAGAGTAAGAGTAAGTTTAGGCCTCTACAGAAAGTGTGTGTGAGAGAGTGATAGACTATCAGCATTAACTTTGTCCAAAGAGTGTGAAATTTGAGGGGGGAGGGAGATGAGTGACAATTTGGGCTTGCATGGAGAGAGATGGTAGCATGGCGTGTGCTGGGAGAGAGAGTTTTGAAGGGAAAGAAAAAGTTTGGGTTTGGATTGTTAAAACTTTTAAAGTGTATTCTCCAGAAAGTATATTAATTTTAATTTTATTTTATTATGAGTGATGTAGTGAAGTTGTACTTGTAAGTTTGTGTAGCAGGAAGTTATGAAACTACTAAGTAGTTAGTAGTTGTTGTAAGTTAATAGTTATTGTTGTGAGTGGGGAGTTATTGTAGTAAATAGGTTGTAAGTACGAGGTGTGTGGTGAGAAAACTGTCACATGAATCTTGTGTATTGAGATTGTAATGCATTTGTGTACCCTTGAGTCACATGTATTAAGGTTAATCTTGGGTGTCAAGATTGTAATGCCTTTGTGTACCCCATGTTTCATCTTTGAACGAAATATTAGTTTTTTTTCTTTTTCATTTTGGTTTTTTTTCTTCCTTTCATTTGGTTGCGAGTCTTGAGCTAGTGTTACATTGTTACACTAGTTGATAAGTGAATTGTTCCGGTGTTGTGGCATCCGTTTTTTTTTACATGGATAGTGACTCAAACTAATAAAATTGAATTTATGGGAAGAGAACTCTGCAAGGAAAGAGAAAATCTAGATTTGCGTTTGTAAAGACTAAAAGACTGATGTGATTGACGATGCAGAAAGAGAGAAAGAAACTAGTCAGATTGCCTTCGTGCAAAGAGCGAAAGAAACTTATAAAATTGAATTTTAGGTGCTTTCTTATTTCTTTTTTTTTTATAAGTGATTTTTTTTTTATTAGAGTTACTCTTTAAAAATAAGATTAATGTGGGTTTTTTTTGGTAATGAGTATTTCTTTTAGGAAAGTTTTTCTTTCATTTTTTTGGGATATTTTATTTTTTATATAAATTTATGTGAATAGGAGTTCATTTAGTTTTAGGAAGGATGAGCGCGCTTTGTTTATATCTTTGGTAGGGGTTGAAAGTCCACTCTTATCTAATATGGAAATGGCCGGTTATGGTTTATGTAAAGAAGTTGGCTTAGGGAACGCAGTTGAGGTCGTGGTGGTAGCACTACTTGAATTTTAACTATTCGTTTAAACTTTCATTCCCACTAACATATTTGAAAACTGCTAATTATTTTAAAAAGAAAAAGGATAGGATCTTACATTCCCAATTGATCTACCCCAAAAAAAATAAAAATAAAAAAAGAGGTTGGCTTTTAATTTGAATGAAGAGAAAATATTTGATATAAAGAGAGAAAAAAAAAAGTTGTATCTCTTATTTACTTTTGATGGTGCGAGAGGATATCTCAATTTCTTGTGTTTGCACTTTTAAAAACGGGTAAGGGCATGTATTCCCCACTAATCTACCCAAAAAACAAAAAAAAAAGTAGGGACTTGTATTCCCAATTGATCTACCCCAAAAAAAAAAAAAGAAAAAAAAGAGGTTGGCTTTTGATTTGAATGAAGAGAAAAGATTTGATATAGAGAGAGAAAAAAAAAAAAGAGTTGTATCTCTTATTTACTTTTGATGGTGCGAGAGGATATCTCAATTTCTTGCGTTTGTACTTTAAAAAACGGGTAAGGGCATGTATTCCTCACTAATCTACCCAAAAAATGGAAATGTGGCCTATCAGGATCTTTTTCTCCTGAAAATTTATTTTTTTCAATAATAGTACAAAAGTCATATTGAAGTATATGTGAAATCCCATGTGTTTGACATGAGACAATGTCATATACTAAGATCTATTTTAGAGCTTTTAATAAGATATATCACTGGAGGGAAAACTCAGTGGTGTGTTTGAATTCTTTGTAAATTGTGGGAATGCTTCGATGACATCCTATTATATGAGTCATTATTGGACTAATGACAGGTTTAAGTCATTACATAGGAATAACAGTTTGATGAAAACTTGTTAATCCTAATTAACTACACTGAAAGGAATGAGCTACATTTGAATCTCAACTCCTACAGACCATGTCAGAGTTACCAAATAAATATATTCTCTATAAAATGAAGTTACCCCTCTAAAAAGATAGAAAAATAAAGATGGAAGGTGAAAGAAATTCACGAAGAAAACTCTCAAAGTAACCTGTCACAGGATGGCTTGGTATATAAATTTCAGTACGAAACTTTAAATCCCTCGTGTGATTTAACGAAAGATCCGAGTAAATTGTTTATGGATTTTATTTATTTATATATTGATTTTTATTTTATGGATTTTATTTATTTATATATTGATTTTTATTTACTAAGACTGACGAAGAAAAAAAGTTGGCTTTTGATTTGAATGACGAGAAAAGATTTGATATAGAGAAAAAAAACACGAGTCCCCTCTTATTTACTCTTAATGGTGTGTGAGGAGATCTCGACTCCATACGTTTGTACTTCCTTTTATTGATTTCTTCTCAAGTCCCTGCGTTTTGTACGTCCTCTTATTGATTTCTGCTCAACTCCCTGCGTTTGTACGTCCTCTTAGTGATTTCTTCTCAACTCCCTGCATTTGTATTTCCTATTATTGATTTTTTTTCGACTTTATGTTTCTCTCTCTAAAACAAGATTGTATTGGTTGGGTATTCACGATGGATGATTTTCAATTACGTCATGTTGTGTTTCAAGTGTTAGGATTTGATTAGTTTTGTTTCGAGTGTTAGGATTTGATTAGTTTTGGATTGAGAGATAGATGGTCGTGACACAACGAATATAGGTTTCGCCTTTTCGTATAAGTGGTCTTAACTGTTAATGTGAACCATCTTACATCTTGATTCATACTGGAACTATGGTTTGAAGGCATTTTGGGTATTAGTTCATGCAAAAATAAATAAATAAAACAAATTAGATTTGTGGAATAGGTGGATGCCACCTTGGTGCTCCATTCACAAATCAAATAACAATAGGCTTGATCAAATTTTTCTTTACTCACAAACTCAATCATCCGGCACTTGTACTCAATGCCACCCAACCCCGCAACAAAACAAATCATCTTCTTCGTCCTCTTTTTGTATCTGATGTTCTAATTCTATATTGTAGTTTCTGAACTCATATCAAGTAACATTTGTCCACATAGAGGCTTCAAATTTCACATATAATGGCTAATTGGCTTGTGCTTGTTTGCCACAGTTCATTAAGACAATGGACCTTTCTTGTTACAATGCGAGGGGTAAAGCCTAGGCCGCATTGTTTCTTATTCTCACATATAAACAAAGAAAAACAGAACACATAATTGGGTGTAACAAGAGTCAACATATTAACAAGGTTTGATGCAAAAGCACCTGCGTGTTAAGCCCCTGCAACGTCCACCATGAAAGCCCTCAGTTTTGCAGATGGTTGCACAGTTGCTGTTCATCCAGCATTGCCCCTTGAACCTTTAGCTTTGAGACAGGCATAATCTCGCCTCAGCCACCATCCCCATCTCTGCCTCATCAAAAACACAAATCTTTTCTTAAATACTCCAATACCACTTTAATTTCCACATATAACTACTACATTTCTTAGAATAGAGTGGCAAATGTTCATTTTTTCAATTCTAAATTGTGAGCCAGTGTTCCAGAGATCGGTAGGGCAAATTGTTCACCTAAAAATCTTTGTCCGATGCCTAGAGTTGGCAATCCAGATCAGGTCTGGATCGGTATGACTCGATGATAAAACAAATTATATATAAATAAAATGGAAATAGGGGTTTATGGGGGCCTAAAAATACATTAGACAAGTTTTAAAAAAGAAAGAAAAAAAAAAAAAAAAAATATATATATATATATATATATATATATATATAAGTAAACGGAAACCGGGGACGGGGACGTACGGACGACGACTACTACTACTACTACACAGTACAGTAAGTAAGTCGTTACGGTTTAACCG
>NW_006499435.1:2967624-2992775 GCF_000471905.2 Amborella trichopoda
AAACCCGGGGAGGGGGGACTGGGCCAAGACTCATACCATCCAGATCAGAAATTGCTGGGTTTTAAACCACTACTAAAAAAACCAAGATGGTTGAAAATCTTTAGAAAAGTTGTATACGTTGATGGTGTTGATGGACTAATCGAATTTTTGCTAATTAAACAGAGGAATACAAATCAAGTTGTCTCTGAGGACTGCGTCTAGATCTGGAACCAGGAAATGGATAGGGTAGGTCGGGTCCAGGACCAAATGACTTCCAGATGCCGCTCATACTCATTTCAGTTGGGGTCGACTCATACTAGTATGTGTATGCGTGTGTGCATACCAATAAGTTCGATCCAGATCAATACGACCTCGACCGGGCTGACTCTCAATCTAGTCAGGACTTTGGGTTTCCCTCTCTAGGTATTTGTACTCAAGATGACATTATATAAAAAAAAAAAAGGGCATTTGATCAAATACACCTAACTTGTCATCTATTTAACATTTTTCACATTTAACCATTCCACCTCATGATCATGTATATTGACATGGGGTTTTTAAAATTAAAGAATAATGTCATATTTAAATAGCTCTGGGTTTCCAAACAAAATATACACACATGAGAAGTTTTTCCTCTAACAATAAGGCTATTTCACCTTTTTTTGGATGTGAGAGATCGTGTTTGTGTGTGCATAATCCATGTAAAATGGGGCCTAATAGTTATCATTAATACTTAAAAAGGAAACAAGATGAGCATGAAAAACAAGGGCAGAGAAGAACCAGGAGCCACTAAGAGTAGAGAGAATAGCAGGAGAGAGCATAGAATACGCCTTTGATATGCCATTGAAGATCTCATGCTTATTGAGAATAGAAGAAGAGAAGAGGGGTTTAAATAGGAAAAATTAATTAATGTTTTGAAGGCAAATGCCAAAGGGGGGATAAGCAATGAAATCAAGGAAAGTCATCTAACACGAGTCATGAAGGAGAGGCAGTTGTTACTTTCTCAATCTTTTGATAGCAAAGCGGGCTACCACTAAAGACATTTGTCTTCTCCAAATATTAAAGTGGTGCTAGCCAACAAATATATCTGTCTATCTAAATTTGATTTCATGATTTATAATCATATATTTTTAAGTTTATTAAGAAGTATACAATATGACAATTAAGGCACATCTCTAAATCTTGCTAAAAGATGATGTTCTAATGCTAGGAACTTGACCTAAAAATCTATTTTTATCTTTAATTAAAAAAATCAAAGCTCAAAAAATAATATAGATAAGTGGAGCAGATTAGAAAATAGGGCTAGCAATGGCCTGGCCATGAAAATATAGGACCTAGGCCACAAAATGTGGCTCAGTCCGGGCCGGCCCACTAGTTTCTTTTTTATTTTTGAATTTTTCTTATTCTTCTTTGGCTCGGCCCAAGGCTTGACCTGAGTTCCCTTTGACCCCTACCAATCCTATGTGAATACACTTAAAGATTTGAAAAATGGACTGTCTAGATGATGTGCTAGAAGATGCAATACTTTTAGAACTTGAAATTATTTTTTTCATATCCACGTATCTCAGCATTGAGATGATCAATTATAGGATTTTTCGACGTCAAAACAACATTTTCAAGTGGAGGTTTCTAGTACATCTTACTATAGTATAAGAAGGTTGACAACTTATATAATTTTTTTCTTTTTAGAAATAGTTTTAATTACTGTACTACTAATGAGTTGAGGCTTCAATGATTTGTGTATCGGTGCTGGTCACCACTGCTCAGTTTTGAATCCCGTCACGCCTACTTTCCGAACGAATTTTTTAAAATATCCAAAACAACATTATGGAGAGCTTTTGCCTTAAATCTATTTTGAAATTTATATTTTTTTTTACCCATAAAAAGGTTTTCAATTTTTCTTTTCTTTTCTTTTCTCCTTTTTTGGAGCGTTGACATCATGCTGAGGCGGAAACACTGATGCTCCAAGCCCATTCCCAGGCCTACTACTTCGAATGGTCTTGCCAAAAAATTCAATGCAGAAGCTTCATTGTAACTGGGCTCAAATTAAATTTAAAAATCAAAGGGTTTAATTATCCATGACAAATTTCCAAAAGGGCCAAATTGCTCTCTAGCTTTAAAACCAAACGGTGCGTTATTCACACTACAACCACAAGAAACACACGTATGTGATACAACCAAATAACAATTTCGGCAAAAAAATAAAAATAAATTAAATGCCTTACAAACAGGAAGTATGGTCCCCATCAAGTGATAAAGAGGAGATGGGGCTTACACCCCTAGTTAGCAACTCGGACAATAAAAATACTCGATTTACCAAAAACAAAAAAAAAGGATTAAATCATTTTTGGCCTAGAATGTCAAATGCAAGAAATCGGGAACAAAATACAAATCAGCAAAAATAATGTAAATACAAATCTTTTAAATATCTCAAATTGGGCTCAAAATTTACATATGCATAGAATTTTAAATTGTAAAGAATTTGCTATAGCCATCAATAAGTAATACATCCATGAAAATTTTATTAAACTAATATAATTATCTCATTTCTTTTAAATGTCAACAAGGCAAAAATAAGAAGCTGTAAGGCATAAAACGCATTAAAATGATCCAAATTTAAATACATAAAAAGAAACATTAAAATTATAAGACATGGTAGAGTCTTTTTTAAGTTATTTGATGGTAGGAATCAAACTTGAGATGTAGTGCTGCTAATGTCAACTACTAACCACTTAAACCCAAGCTCAATCTTGTAGAGCCACGGGAATTAATAAAAAGGTTAGGAGCATGAGAAGATAGGCTTTGGAATCAACCTTTTTTGAGGTAGTGTTTTCCTTAGCAAAAATTAAATAGAGAATAGTAATCTCTTTGGAGTAATTTTTTCTCGAGAATGTGTTTTTCTTGGATAGGCTCTAGAACTCTGTCTCTCTCTTCATTTTTTTGTTTTTTTTTTATAGTTGGACATTGGAACACTTTTATTGGCCCGAAAATATACTTTTATTGGCCCGAAAATATCTTGATGAATGTTTTTGGTTTATTTCAATTTGTGTGTGACACCAAAAGTTATGTTGAATCCAATCTATTGATTATTGATTGGATTTTGTCATAGAAATTGGAACACCTTTTTTGGCTTAAAATATATTGATGAATTTAATTATTAAATTCAATTTATGTGATACCAAAGATCATGTTGAATCCAACCTATTAATTATTGATTGGATTCACCTCAATTTTACCTGAATAAATTTAACAAGTTATTCCGGTAATAATTTTTTAAAACATCAAAGGGATAAAGATAAAGAAAATTCTAAAGCAATTGAATCTACATGTCTATAAATATAAGTTATCTCATTAAATATTTTCTTAAAAACATCAAAGGTGCTCCACGAATTTCGAATTCGTTATTAAAAACATCAAACGCATAAAGATACAGAAAGCTCCATGAATTTTGAATTGCACGTAGACAAATATAGAAATTTTTTTGAAATATTTTTTTCAAAATTGAAAAGGTTTATTCTTAACATTTTTATGAAAATTGGCCTCTTTTTCTTTTTTTTTTGCTAATATTTTGAAATATCACAATTTTAATCAATTAACTCATGATAAGATTTGGCAAAATTTCATGTTGGCTGCCTACCTTACCCACCCACGTCTTTTACGATGGCTCGAGATAGGTTAAGGGAAAGTTTAAGATCCTCACTCATATCACCACTAAGCTCATATCTCGTTGTTTTAATTATGAACAAGATATCCCTTTATTGTAGTTATGGACGAGAAAACCAAGAACATACAAGATGAAGTACCCTAGTGTATGTTGTTTACGGATGACATAGTTTTGATCAATGAAACTAGAGGCAATGTCAATGCAAAATTGAAACTAGGAAAAGTGGAGATAAGCATCTAGAGTTTGATGTGAACGCCTCATTCCTTTGAGGCTGAAAGGAAAGTTCTATTGGATGAATGTAAGACCAGCCATGCTTTATAAAATGGAATATTGTGTAGTTAAGAAATAACTTATTTATAGGATGAGTATAGCTGAAATGAAGATGTTGAGATGGATAAGTGACAAAACAAAAAATGATAGAATTTGAAAAGAATACATACAAGTGCATTTAGGTGGGGCTTTAATAGACGATAAGATAAAAGAAAACATATTTAAGTGATTTGGCCATTTGCAGCTTAAGACTTAATATAATACCAGTTAGAATGTACAATATGGTTCAAGTGGAAGGCTCTAAAAAAACAAAAGTGAAACCCAAAAAAACGTGGATAGAAGTATTGAGAAAAAAAAATATGACAAATTTTGGCCTTTGATAGATAGATAAAAATGGAGGAACGTGATTCAAATAACCGACCCTAACTAAATGAGTTAAAGCATAGATGATGATGATATGATTGATTAACTAAAAAATCACAAAATTGTGAAAATAACACATTAACACCACCAATTTGCTGTGGCCCATACTAAGAAAATTCTTGTGTCGTTTGAAATGTAAAAAAGTTGGAGGGCCTTTTATTAAACTCTTATTTTTTTAACGATTGATTTTTCCTGGGGTTTCATGCGATAATTCTCTATAATCTTTTGTAGTCTTTTGGCGTACTCGAGTGCGATGGAAATAAAAAGTCGTATTAAATCTTGTGGAAAGATATTTCAATAATAACATTATACTCGAAAATTTGGAATCAACATAAGTGATTTTTTTGATTTTATGTTTCATATTACGAGGGCCTTACATATTAACAGTGAGATCGTGTTCAACTTCAACATATCAAACCTATAAAATGACGGGATTTATAAAAACTTTGATATGTAAACAGAATCCTATAAGCAGTGATTTGGGATCTTACTAGCTGGGGGAAGTTGTGTCAAATCAGCATATGACCTGCTATCTTGTGATCCAAATAGACAATTGGATCCATCGCTCTTTAACATCAAGAAACTTCATGTAACATTAAAGGTACAACTGTTTTTATGGATTCTTTGTCAAGAAAAATTAGCCACAGTGGGTAATTTAAAAAAGCTAGCGGGATGCACTATTACTAATGTCTTTCACCGTTGGACTCGTCAATACATTAATCTATCCTTACATGTGCTAGAAAATTGTAGGACATTTCTTATTCAATGGTTTGTCTCCTGGTATCCCGAGGGTGGGTACTATCTTATGACGATTTATTTGAATAAGTGTTCTTTGGGGTGAGTAGAAGGAGAGAAATGGAAGGGCATTTGAGGGAGGGGATCAGCACAAAACTATCCATGCTAAAATCAAATATCATATCTGTAGCAACAGATTGGTTTTCTTCTCGTAAAGATAGTAATTCGAGAAATGGAAGGGCATGGGCATGGCATTCGAGGGAGGGGATCAGCACAAAACTACCCATGCTAAAATCAAATATCATATCTGTAGCAACAGATTGGTTTTCTTCTCGTAAAGATAGTAATTCAACTCCAAAGACCCACATTTTTCTAAATCTTTTGGCAGTGGCAACTTTGGGTACCACTAACACGAATCGAAGAGCTGTTGTTTGGTCTCAACCTCCTCCTAATTCGATCAAATTGAACTTTGACAGCAACAGCTTTGGTAATCCATGTGCAGCTAATTTTGGCGGACTGGTTTGAAATAGTATGGGCCACATATTATGCTCACATTCAATCCCTTGAGGTTTCACTATATCAAATGAAGCCGAAGCACATGGTTTGGTTTGCTAGGACTGAAATTGCTATCAAGATGGGAAGGTGAAAGGATAATCGAAGGAGATTCAACAAATGTTATAGCTTGGAACAGAGGTGAATACAATATTCCATAGAGGTTAAGGTAATTATTTCATGAGATTAGGGGTAACTTATCACTACTAAATGCCGATCTCCGACATTGTTACCGGGACACTAATGAAGAAACGTATTGTTTAGCAAAGGGGAAAGTAACTGCTCTTCTTTGGTGGTTAATTTTTTCCAGTGATTATTTCATTTCTCTTGTATATCTCGTAAATATTTTTTAATATTAACGGTACGCTTGTGTTAATATTCCAAAAATAAACAAAAAAAAGAACAAATCTAAATCGTTTATCCTTGACATACTATTGGATATCTGGTGGATGCATAGTCAACAAATGGCATTTTTTTGGCGTAATTTTTACAGTCAAAAAAATTTTGTTAACCAATAAAAATGGCGACATTTTCAAAAAATGAGCTAAAAAAGGTCACTTTTTCATGAAAAAGTTAAAAAGGCTCTATTTTGACTATTTTAAAAAAAAAATAAAGTTTTAAAAAACTCTATAGTATGTACAATTAAATTCAAAATTTATGGCACTTTCTATATATTTGTTAGATAATTTATATTTATGTATGTGCAAATTCAACAAATTTCTGCAACTTTCTGATCTTTATCCCTTCAATCTTTTCAAAACTAATTAATTACGTAACTTACTAAATTTATTCAAGATAAATACATGATAAACTTACACCTTACCATGTAGAATCCAATCAATAATCCATGAATTAGATTTAATATAACCCTTAGTATCAACACAAATCGAAATTCATGAAACAAAATCATCAAAAAATTTCAAGCCAAATAAATTCTCAAAGCTATGTGGTCAGGGGGCAGGATGCTACAGTGTAACGCCTTGAGCTCCGTTTCTATCACTAGTAAGGGACCTTCCCCACTAAGCTACCCAAAACCTTGCAAGAAACGTACTCTCCAAATATAAGCAACTCCAAAAACTATCCAAGAAGACTACATTTCCTTGTAAATTTAACTCCAATAAATTTAATTAGTTGACTTATCCAATTTTTCCAGGGAAAATATATTTTCTAAAGAAAACACTCTCAAGCCTAACCTCCCCAAGTTCTTAAACCTTGCCAATAATTCTAATAACTACCGCTCCTAAAAGATCAGGCTGAACTTAAATGGTTAGCAATTGACATTAGCAATACTACATCTCAAATTCAATTCCTACCACTATACAACTCAAAAACATATTCTACCCACCTTTTAATGTTTAGTGTTCCTTTTTACATATTAAAATTGGATCATTCCAGTGACTCTTTACTATGCTTACATTTATTTGCTTTTGCTTTGTTTGTCTTTAATTTAATTCGGAACATGGGTTGAGACATCTAAATTAATTAAGTTAATTATACTAGTTTAATAACATTTCTTAAAAAAGCATTACTTATTAATGGCCATTGCAATTTGTTCATTTTTAAAACTTTTATCCATATCCAATTTTTCCGCTCCAGTTTTTTGAGCCAAACCCGAAATATTTACGACATTTTGATCAGTTTTCCTATTCATGTATTTTTCCTGATTTTTTTACATATAACACGATAGACCAAAACCGATATTTAGTCCCAAGTTTGTGGTGAGCCAATATATTTTTATTCCCCAGCTTACTGGCACAATTCGTCATTTTTTCCAATTTTTTTTCTCAAATGCACCCCTACGATTTTGCCAAGTCCATTATATGAACTCAAAAATGCGCTCTCTCCAAAACCCTAGCCCTCTGAAAAATGTCAAACTCTATATTCCATAATTTAAAGGATTGTTTCACCTTGGAATCACCTTGTTATATCTTTCTATTGTAAAATATAGACCACTTAACATAGGAGTTACCCAAGTCGGACCTGCACAATATGGGCTCAAATCGATGAAGAGATAAAAGCTTGATTCCAATATTTGAATCACTGGTGCAAACCTCATCTAACACCATGACAGAAAAGCATAAGCCTGAAAGCAAACATGGTTTGCATTTAGATTCAACTACAAAGCAAACAGCATATTGCAAGACCTTGGTTTGTATTTTATCAGACAACGGTTGACTGAAGACGTATATAAAATTGGACACAGTTTTTATATGTAGATATGCATCTCCTCTTCATTGATCTATTTTTTAGATGGATTTTGGATCTAATTTTTTTAGGAATATACTAATCTCTAATGTAGAGATTATTAATAGGTAAAATAAATAAATAAAATAGAAATGATAATTTTTTAAAGAAAATTTTTAGACCCTTGAAATTTTATTCTTTTTGAAGGGATCACCAATTTACGCATGGATGTTTGATGCAATGGCGGAAGCCAATGGAGCATTGTGCCGCCGACAAATAAAACACTTTTCCTATAAAATTAATAACAATTATAGAGCTTTGTGTAGGGGAGTTACAGGGTTCCAACCCCAGAAACCATGTTTCAAAAAACATACCAAACGAAAACTGGAACCACCAAGGGTTTGTGTTATAGCCTTGCATTCCAACAGGACTGGCCCCACATTCTAAAACTTGATCATCATCACCGCAAATGGCATAACAGAAGACTAGATGGACAAGAGTCCCAATTTGAGCTTCCATCAAAATTAAACTTCAAGGCAATTAATGTCACAAAGTTCGATCTTTGCAAAAAAAATTTATGATGCCGAATCATTGGAGATTTCCAAAAATTTCAGCTTGCTCAAGAAATCACATAGTTTTATAAAAGAAATGTATATAATGAGACCATTTACTTATGATACATCGAGGTCACAATCATCAGACCATTAAACTTAAAATCAGGTAGTTGAAGATGTGTCGTTTGGGAACAAAATCTAAAATAAAATTTCTCGAATGTTGCAACACACTTTCATCGATTGGATTTCATATCCAACGACTAAAAGTTATTGTAACCGTCTTGCACCAAAAATAAATAGGTATACAGTCCCTGTTATAAAATGGAATTTATTAAAACAAGAAATTCTTTAAAGAAATAGAAAACGAAGAGAGAAAAATGCCGACTTTCTCTAGGCTTCATCTATAAATTTAGAAACTTCTCTCATTATATATAATTATATATCACATGCATATCATTTTTATAGATTTATTTTCTTCCAAATTGTAAATGAAATAAATTTGTAATTCAAAGTAATCTCATGAAGATATTGTATAGCAGTTAAATCCACAAATTTTACCTCCTCTGTGGCGCCCTTCTCTAGGGAGAAATCACAAAACATCAACTGACAATCTCAAAAAACTCTTGCTTCTCCATGCTTTGAGATCTGAAGATGGCATCACACCTTCTTTCCCAAAACGGATATAACCCCTTTCGCTGCATTGTACCAAAATCCAAACCTGCAATAGGAAAGAACTCAAGCATTATCAAACATCTATGATTGAGGTAAACAATAAGCTCCCATGGCCTAGAAGACTAATAACCACACCATAATTGAATATCAACTAGATGAGCTCTCTCCCTGCACAAGAAACACATGTTGATGAGAAAACCACCCTCAATGCTAGGTATCATTAAACCTTTAAGCATCCGTTGTCGTTAACCAAACCTCCATTATAGGGGAGCTTTATTTGCCACTCTTTCCGTGTCCCAAACGTCTATTCCAAAATATATTTACAAGAGAAACAGCAAAGTTACCAAGTTTCTATCTAGTTCCTTGGTAGCAATATATTTTCCCAAAAACTTGTAATTTGGAAGACACTCCGTAGAAACAATGGAAGAAGTAACAAAAAGGAGAAAAGGAAAAACGTCCAATACCTGCACAGTATTGATAATCAGGGAAGCCCTCTTTAATGACCCAAAAACATATTTAAAGTTTCCACGAAAAATTCTTGGTAGTATTTTGCATGATTGCCTAGGACCCTTCACGTTGGCAAGATGCTTAATAGATTCATATCAAAAAAATAAAATATGAAAGATAGATATAGCAAGACAACCATGAAGCATATCACATCTCACTAACACTCGAGTCTCAAACATCTTTTTAACACCAAACAAGGTTAGAGAAACAAAAAAAAAAAGAAAAAAAATGCGCCAAACCATGAACTTCTCTCATCCCACAAACCCCCATTATGACAACCTTCGTTGATGTATCACTCTACAAGTAAGACCAGTGCTACAAACAACCTTCTGCCTACCGGCACTACTCCTCAAGGGAAAGCAGACACTACTTGGAATAAATTCTAATCAACTCTAAGACAAGAAGGGACTCAAAAACTTATAAATGTATATATTGTTGGAAGAAGTCTGGCAGGAGGATACACTAGATGAACGCACATTATGAGAAAAAGGAAGCGGTAAGTTTACAAGTTGGAATAATGTTCATCAAACATACAATATCAATTGCAATGTAGTATGAATAATGTTGCTTCAGAAATCACATATCTCTGCAAAAAAAAAATTGAACAGAAACCAAAACCTCCTGACTGACTCCCCTGGAGAGCAGCCGCCGCAACATATGAGATCAAAAGAACTCATTGTAAAGGATGTTAATGGCAAAGGTTATCGGATCAAAGGGAATGAAATCCTCTGAAGTGTTCACTAATTCATTTTCCCCAGAGACCAGTCTTAGAGCTCAACCTAGTATAAAATGCACACTAGTGGCAAAAGACAAACGGGTATATGATTCATGTGCTCATTTAGTTTTGTCAATGCATTTTACTTCGAGCCCATACTTAACACAGTAGCAGCCATTACCAATTGAAAATAAATAGATAGCAGTTATTTACCATGACAAGAACATCTTCAATATCATGATGTCCAATTGTAGATACCCAACTTTTCTATGCATGTTGACAGACATATAAGGCACATATTCATTGTCCTTCTAATCTGTTTTGACATCATTATATTCAGTCCCTAGAAATCCATTCAGAGAGAAGGCTCCCTTGTCTTTTACCTTTATGGAAAGTTCACAGAGGAAAATGCCAAACTAGTCACTCACCAGCCTGTTTTTAAGTGATTTCCTTTGATGGATGTGTCCATGGATAAAATCAAGATAATCAATGAAATGACTTAAAGAACATAATTTGGAGGACACCACAACTTTTATTTTCCTGGTGAGTAGCCACATCTAAGAAGTGACTGTAATTCAACTACAATAACAACAGTACTGTAATATATCCACCATATGACTAGAACAGAAATAATAACTGAGGGAGAAATATTAGAGCAATGAAACTTAAGTAAAATAAGTTCATGCTGCATGAATATTTCCAAAAATAATATAACAAGTTTTTTGTAATTTAATTTTAAGGATACATGGGAGGATACAGATGAGCATATATATCTTGGAGTCTGAATACTGCACACATATTACCAAAGAAAGTCAATGAAAGAATTCAAAACAAAACACAATATTTCTGTTGAAGCAAAGGCAAATGTAACAAGAAAGAATGGGAAGCTTACTCTTACATGAATCTCTGAATTCTTAAGTGCAGGCATTTGGTGGCAAGCCCATTTCCTTGAAGCTCATAATTAAAAATTTAAGATCCAAAAATGTTTTAGTTGTTGGACCACCTATCTCCTCTTTCATACTTACTGCTAGAGGATGCATTATTGCAGGCCTCGTCATACATTCCATGTGATCCAGAAGGATCATACCTATCATCAAAATTATTCTCTGAAAAACTTATGTGGTACGTTCTTCCATGCCTATCTTCTCTCTCTGACCTATGAGCAGAGCCATCAGAGAGCTTCCTGGATCTCGACGCATAAGAGGATGACCTGCCATTCTGATACTTATCCCTATCCGATGTTCTGGAGTCTGCTCTGTCATATCTTTCTCTCTCATCTCCCCAACGGTCTTCTTTCCCACTCTTCCAATGTTGCTCAGTTGTATGAAGAGATGGACTTCTAGACCTGTAACTACTGTATTTTTCTTCTTCCCTGTAAGCCCTTCTCTTTCGATCCTCCTGTGACTCATGCTTTGTGTAGTGTTCATCGCCATGCCACTGGTCACCATCTCTGGGATAATTAGAACGACTGCCAAGTCCACTGCTCATGCCAGATTGGTCCTTGATAGACACACCATTGGATCGAGTTGAGGATACATTGGAGCTACCAATAAATAATTTCCTCTGATTATGGGGTCTGATGGTTTCTCCTGAGGAATATGTATGGCTTTGTGACTCATGATGATCTTCTGAAATAACATTATTTGCAATTGATCCTGAAGAAAGTGATGTGGGCTTCTCAGATCCTTTCACGAAGCAACCTATACCCCCTGCACACTCGATCTCCTCCATATGTCCCTCAATTATATCATGTAAGACCTTCACATAAGAATACAATTACCATCTTATTTCTCAAAAAGGCTGGGAAGTAATAGCCGTAATCCCCATGAGATCTCTCCAAATTCAAATTTTGGATAATCCTTAATGGGTTCGACTTCAGAATATTAAATTGATTTTCACAAACAAAAGTCAATTTTTTCATATTTTAGGGTAAGTAAAAGACCTGGATTGGTGTTCGTTTAACCTTCTTGCCACGATAAGACATCCTCCGCCGCTTATAATCTCTTTCTTCAGCCAACAATTCCTCCCTGGTCTTGTTCTTATTCATATCCTACAAAAATAGAACAACAAAATTTAAAGAACTTAGGAAATCAACACTGATATATTATCAGAAATTAACTTTATTACGCAACATCAGCATACTTAGAGTTCTCATCAAGACAAATATCAAAATAACTTAGCTCATCTGTGACATGTCATATTAAATGGATGAATAAAAATATTCAGAGATGTTCGGATAATTTCAGAACATTCTGACTTTCTAAGCTGTGAAGCCCAGAAAGACTAACAAAAGTGAGAGTCCCACAAAGAGGACAGGAGACCTCCCATATGCTAGTAGCCAGGGTATGCTGAACAGCAACATATTAGTGGTTGGTAGAAGTTTTATATTAATAATAACCTCTTCCTTTGTTAAAGGGGCTTTCACTAAAATTAGAAAAGGAAATTTATCAAAAACAACGAATCTCATCCACTTTTTAAAAAGTAATTTCAACAAGCCCATATTTAGCTCCAGAAATTCCATCAAAGGACACCAAACATGAGTAAGAATTTACAGGAGGGACACTTTCCAATTTAACCCCTCCTTCCAAAGTTTGGTGGTTTTTTAAGAAACCCACTTAACTAGCAAGGACCTAAGGCTTTTACCTCAATAAAAGATTAGTATAATCCCATGGGAAGAAAATGTACATTTGCTACATTAGGAAAAATCTTAGCTAGGACTATAAGGGTCCCAAATTTTGGAGACGTGACCTGCTCAACCGAGCAACCGACTTAGGAAAGAAAAGAAACTTCAGCACACACTCTGGGACTTCATGAAAAAGTTTATGCCCCACAATTGCACAGACAGTCTACATCTATGTGTTTAGGTACCCAAAAAAATATGTTCTTTTTAAGGTATGGGAGAAACTTCCTCATAACCACCCCTATCCCAAGGTTTGACTTTTCAAAGAAGTTTCGAAGTGCATGTCTAAGTTAATATGTTACATCCCCAGAATTTGAGGTCCTAAAAATACCCTAGCTGGGGCTTTATGCAAGGGAGCAAAAGTACAATTTGTTGATGGATTCCTGCAGGTGCATACCAATTTTTTCAGATTATAAAAAAATAGAGCGTCAAGAGCGAGTGCAATTCTTGAAGGAAGGGAAGATTGGAAACTGGCCTACCTAGAAACTTCAGCTCATGATTAGTGTCCTTTGAAATAATTTCTTAAATTAAATCTGGGATTTTTGAAACTAAATTACAAAATAAAAAAATAAAAAATAAAAAATAAAAATAAAAAAACGGGTGGGATGTTAAATAACTCATGTCTTGGGTTCTTTCTGATAAAATGCCCAATAACAAAAGGGAAAGCTTTCTATGTTCCCCCTACAACATAGAAGTTCTATCCTCCCCCTTATCCAACCGTCCATTTCTTAATGGGGGGCTAAGTTTGCCCCAATCACAATGTCACATCTCTATACTGTTTTATTTTTAATTTTTTTTCTACAAACTATTTTGACACCAAATTTTGGACGTACATTCCTCTATTAAACTCACACTAACAAAAAGTATAAAAAAATATTTTCAATAAAATAAAATGACCAAAATACCCCTGAAAGTTTCAAGGGGTATTTTGGTCATTATATTTTATCGAAAAATTATTATTAATATTTTTTATAGGTGCGCCCCAATGAGAAAATGGCACGTACCAAATTTCATATTCAGAAAAATTGTATTAAAAAAACAAAAAATAAAATACTTTGAGACGTCTGATCTAAGATCAAACTGTGAGTGGCTCTCTTGATAAAAAATGACGGCTGGATGGTAGGGGGAGAATAGAACTTCTATGTTGTAGGGGGAACATAGAAAGCTTTCCCATAAAAAAATAACAAGGCAACAGAATATAGGTGACATGATATGCCAAATTGCCTATGAATTCAATTTTCATACTTTTTACTTTTCATATAGGTTTCCTTAATTTTCAGGATTTGTCATTTTTTATTTTTCTATTTTTACAAAATATCCTGAATTTTCCCACTTTTTCAAATTTTTTACCAAGCCAACTTACCTGAGTCAGGCAAGAAATGGTGAGCCCACTGAGGACTCACTCATTGGGCTCCAAGCAGCCAGTGAGTAACAGAGCAATTCCAGGTTCTAAAACACTGTTTTCACGATAAAAGCCTATTCAGCAAAGGGCTTAAGACAACAGATTCACTCCCAAAAACACCTTTAACCTTTAACCCCTTCTGGAACCAAATCTCATATACAAACACATACAAATAAATCCATTGCATCCTCTAAGGCTTTTGGCTCACATGCAGCGATACAATACAAGTAAAATAGAAAATGCTAAAAAAAAAAACTTTTAAAGCAGACAAAGCCAACCGGATGGCGTGATCGCTGCCATAGGAGCCCATCATGCTCAAGAACAGCTCTGTAATCAGGCCGGTTTTGCCGTTCCTCATTGGCCATCCTTGACACTTGATCATGCTCGGAAATCCTATAAAAGTTCATCAGACATAATTAAATAAGTTAGAAAAAATAAGATCTATAGAAAGGCCATGAAGCCTAACTAAATAAGTTAGACCTACTGTGGAAGGGATTCAGGGAAAGAATGAAACAAATTCACAGAAAAAGCAGAGAGAGCAAAGATAAAAACAGACGACAGCCAGAAATCATATCAAGTATAAATTTGGATGAAGTATTATTGGTATAAAAAACTCCACCTTTACTTCTGGGACATAAGAACAGTTCTATACCATAACAGTGCTTATACAAAACACATATATATGTTACTTAATATAAAGTGCAACCTAATGAATAATCACTTCAATGGATCTACTGCCTGAGGAGTACAACTATAACCATCATTTGAGTTGCAGCTGTAAAACACAAAATGAGAAGCTTACTGCACCAAGACAAATATACATAATTAAGGATTCAAAACTTTTACAACAAGTCTAATACAGCACAGAGTAACTCAAATGAGATTCACATTCTAAGATTTAGCAAAAGAATCATGCATTGACTAAGAAACAATGAATTAATCATAATCTTAAGCCTTCAAATTTTGCAATAAAAAACTGATGAAATAAATAAACAATTATTCAACTTTCAGCAACGCCTATGAAAATGAGAAACAAAAGTGAAGAATAAAGAAACAATTAGCTTCATAGGAACTCACAGCTGAGATTTTGAAAGTGGTCCCGATAGGCGCAGCGCTTTGATTTTCTCCTCTAAGAAAGATCGTTCATGCAAAGCTGCAATGGCTGCTGCTATTTGTGATACAAAGACTCTTTGCCCAATCAAATCTTCATCAGAATTCATACCCGAGTTGGCATCATTTTTTTTCCCAATAATTTCTTGTAGTTCAGAACCCTGTTTTTCTACCAAATAACCATCTTTCAAATCCAAATCACTACCACTTACGCCCACAACATCAGTTTCCTTTTTTGAACCCTTAGTTTCTAGTTCCTTATTGCTGTTTATCGATGGATTGCCCAGTGGGAAGAGTACTAACCGAGAACCCATAATGAATAAACTCTCTTTAAGTACATGGATAGCAAATACCTTGCCATTGTTATGGCCATACAAGACTGATAGGTGAGAACCCAGCCATGATAAGCTTTCTGCAAGAACTGGACATTTGAAACTCAGAGTTTTTATATCAAAACCCTTATCCCTCTCATCCCTGTTCTGATGAAGCTCTAGGGAAGAAGAAGCCTCTCTAGAAATGGCTTTAAAGCAAAGTTTCAACAGCAGAAATATGTGCTCGCCCATTGGATTATCAATCACAGAACCATAAAAAGGTGAATTCTTAAGTACCCATTTCACCATTTCAGGCTTAGAAACCATTGACAAGCAAGAAGAGACCTTAAGAGAAGCATAAGAATAACAGAGAGGATAATCGTTCCAACCCCCTGATTCCTTTCTCATATACCAGAGTTCAGAAGGAAGAAGCCATGGAAACTCACCATGGGGCTTGAAATCACAATTTCCAGCTAAATTAACACATTCTCTGGACAAAATAGAAGGAAGAGTAAAAGTCTTCTTGGTTTCTGGTTCAGAAGAGCTTACCACACCAGGGCAATCCCTGTAAAAGAAATTTGCACTGAAACCACCACCATCGTCCAAAGAAAAGCACAAGTCAGATTCAACACCATGAATTTCATGAAACAACTGAACTTCAGATTTTAATTCTTTCTCCGATTTCAGAGAATTCGGGTATTTCAGATTGCCGAGATTGTCTACGCCTAGGGCACCAGGAGACGAATTGCAGGTGAGAGAATGGCGAAAGAGACGCTGAGAAGGCATACGATGGTTTGAATTAAAAGGGCACGTCGAAAGCTCATGACGAATTAGGGTTTGGTCTAAGTTGAGGAACCCCGAAACTCGTTTTAGGGCATCTTTTGCGTTGGAGATGGAGCTCTTTAGGGTTTCGATGGCCTGGTTCAGATTTAATGGAAGAGGAGAAGGAGGAGGAGGAGGAATGGTTGGGTTCTGAAAAGTGAGACCAAGAGGAGCGAAATTGCAGGTGACGTTGGGAATAGAATTAGGGTTTTGGAAAGTGAAGAAATCGGATGGGTTCATGGCTAGCACAGAGGAAAGAGAGAGGAAATAAATGGAGAAGAAACACTGCAAGAATAGGTTTTTGAAGAATAAAAGCAAAGAGTAGGTTTCCAAATTAGTGCTTAATTTTTACTAATCAAACAAATGAAGTTCACTGTCTCATAAAAACTCAAATAGGTATGACTTAAATGATGAATATGGAGCTTGGGGTGGTTTGTACAAGGCTGAGGCCCAAACAATCAAAGTGAGGCGCATCTTCTCGTTTCAGTATCGAAAATCTTCGTGATTGCCTAAAAAATTATTTTCAATCTCTAGTTATAATATTCAAAGCTAAAAAAATTGTACCAATCAAGCCCATCTATAAAAACATGAAAATCTTAAAAATAGACGGTCTGTATAATGCATTATAAGATGTACTAGATCGGATTTGAGAATTTTTTAACACTTAAATAACTTTTTCTAGTGAATTTATGCGGTTCGCCTTATAAGTTATTTTAAGAGCCGCACCTTTTAAACTTTTTCCAAATATTTAAAAAAAAAAGAATATGGGTTCATTGGTTCCTTGTTTGGAAAGAGCGTTAAATGAAGATGAACGAAATTGAAATCTAGTGCTTTTTAGGTTGAAATTTGAATAAAGTAAGTTCCAAATAACTTCTAAAAAGGTTATTCAAATATTATTTAAAGTATATTTGTCAAATTATTGATAAATTTTGAATTATTTAATATTTTACTCCTTTGCAACAATTTCTTAATGGATATTTTGAAATTAAATCAAATGATACATATATAATATTGAATAGTTCATCTCTCATAATATTTAGCTAAATCTCCCTTTATTTAATTGTAGTATATATTTAAAATGAAAATTTGAATAAGAAACAAAAATATCATTCAACAATGTTAATGAAACTTTGAATATAGTAATTGATATTATGAGATTATCTATTTTTGCTACAAGGAGGTTACAATTATTCCTAGTCGTTGGATTTCAAATTGCATGATTTGGGGTATGTTACAAAATTTGAAAAAAAAATTTTAAACTTTAAGTCCAATCAATGACACACTCACAGCGACCCAATTTGAAATTTGATAAACAAAAGTGTTTGTCACCTCTTTGTATTAAAAGTAAATAATCTCTTTATATGCTTTCCAATTAGGATAATGACCTATAAAACAAAATATATGAGGGAAATGGTAGTTTTGCCGATTATAAGTGAGTTAGGTTATGTTTCAAAACCCGAGACTAGCGAGTGGTGGTGGTGTTATCAGATACGGCAATGATGCATTTATTGCTACTTTTGCCGCATCTTTTGGTATCGCATCAAACTTCAAATTGAATGTAATTCATTGCTGCTCGCCAATGTCATTCAAGATAGTGTAGAGCTCCATGGACACTCCATATAGTAGCAACCATTGCCGACATAACTTTTTATATTGTAGGTGGACTGTTTTCCACATTTATCACGAGGCCAACATGGTAGTAGATATACTTGCCAAAAAGGCCACATCTTTTTCAAATGCTAATGTTTGGCATTTTAGACCGCTGGATTTTATTTATGTTTATTTACTTCATGATTCGGCACCAGTGCCCCATTGTAGGGTTGTAAAGATATGATCTATATTTTCTCTAATTTTATTAATGAAAACGGATAAGGGTCTTATCGTCCATTAATTTACCCAAAAAAAAAAAAGTGGGTTAGGTTGGGAAGCCGAGTTGAAATTTATGCTCCTCTATTTCTATCAAAATCCCAATATTATTGATAGCAATCTAATTGCCCCCCAATATGTGCAAAGAAGAACCATCCTAAAGGATGATGATGGATTAGGTTTTGCTAAGGCTGAGGCTACACCTGAGAATAAAAAGGTATCTAATTTGACATCCAAAATATTATGCTTGCCTCTAAAACCATTTCTTATCGGAATTTAAAACCCAAAAAAGCCTAAGAACAAAAAGTATCTAATTTGACATAAGAATAAAAAGTATCTAATTTGACATCCAAAATATTATGCTTGCCTCTAAAATCATTTCTTATCGGAATTTAAAACTCAAGAAAGAGTATATCATTTTTAGAACTTCAAATCATTTAAATTTCAAATTCACAATCTTCGATACAAAATTGCATTTTCCAGATAGATTTAAGATGGAGTTGTATAAAGCCACAACCCAAGGAAATAATTTTTCTAAGTGAGTTTTTCCTCTTTTTAAGAACAAAGAGGGAAGAGAAAAACCCTATTACATGAATTTTGTATTAAAATAAGGCAATTGTTCGCACTTTTCTTCCTACCTTGACATATTCTCTGCAAATTAAGGAGAAAGATAATTAAGAGGGAGTCAAAATAAATGAGAATTTAGTGATGCACGTCTTGTTACCTTAACCCAAATTAGTGTTTTCGTAAGTTGGCCCAAAATTGGTGGGTAGGTGGCCCCAAATTTTGGTGCGGGAATGTTTTGTCAGTTTAATAGGTCAAAATTGAATAGTCCCACTAGCCAAAATCGATAAAACACTAAATTTTTAGATTTCACCCCTACCAAATTTTTGCTTTAAATTGGACCTATTAAAGACTAGTCGAACCGGGTGTACTTGTCTGATCTTATAATTATGATTTTGCCGAGTCCCCACGAGCTTTCGCTTTTGTTTTTAAAACACAAAACATATGTAAGAACTAGTTAGATCGAAACTTTTTAAAACACTGCCTCAAAGAAAGTGATAAAAGGGATATGAAAAGAATACAAATTTGTAAACCCATCGTTTTCCTCCAAAATCTTGCTCTCTTTCTCATAGGACCTCACATAAATTACTCTCCTTAATCCAGGGAAATAGTTCTTTTTTGGGAGATTTTCATAAACATCCTCTATAATTTGAGGAATTTAAAAACGATATGCAATATTTCGTATTTTCACGGTCATGTCTCGTTTTCTCATATTTTTTTTTTGAAAATTTGAATCAATTAAACTCAAACAAACATTGTTTAAATATGTATTTATTTGAATTACTTATTTTATTTTAAACAATTAAACCATTTTAAATCTGGAAATTATAAATTAAACTTAATTTAAATTATTAAAATAATTTATAAATTAATATAAATCTTAAAACAATTGATTTAAATTATTTAAATCCAAAAAATGATTTCAATTGGTATAAATATAAAAGCAAATATTGTCTTATTTTCTTTTTCTTTCTTTTGTTTTTTTTTTCTTTTTTCAGCTGGATCGATGTGAACTTCCTAATAAGTAATTGCCCATCTTACTGAGGACCAATCTGCTCAATTAAGAGTTTTCTAAAACCCTGGCCAAAACTAAGAAGTGGGTTATTGTATGAGCATTGCTTTCCAAATCGTGGAACAAAGGTAAACCTTCTACTTACAAAAACAAAAAAAACAAAACAGGATTATTCCTTAAATATTTGTGCAAAACTTTTAAATTGGAGAAAAATGATGACACTTGCTTGGGAGATTTTTTTAAAAACCTTTAAATTGGAGAAAAATGTATATGGAGGAAATATACTATACTCTCTAAGGGAGCATACAGGTAAAACACCTGGGAGATTTTTTTTTTTTTCTCTTTGAAAGTTTAGGGATCCATCTAGTTACAACTAGATGATTATTTTCAAAAAAGAAAAAAATTGGATTTTAAGTTCTTGAACAACTAGATCATTCCCTCCAAAAATTGGATGGTTCCAATGTAATCTTATGAAGAGTATTTTCGCTCTAAAAATGGGTGTTAACATATCCTCAAGATCTATATTATTTTTTGAGCTTCAAATTTCATAATTGGCGTTAGAAACTGATTTTAGAGCGACCATGAAGATTACTATTCCCAAAATGCTATATTGATGAGGATTTGAAGTGAGGCTTTACATTGTTTTCCTAAAGCCTAGGCCTTGTAAAAACTGCATCCACTTTATAAAGCTGCAGCCGTACAAATTTATTTCCCTTCTCTATGTACTCAACATCTAGCCAAAAGAAAATCACTAAACCTAGGCTTTGACAATATGAGATAACCAGAAGTATTGAGAGCGAGAGTCGTTATAAACCAAAACTCCCCACAAGAAGATCCATAAAGCTTAACAATCAAGAACCCCACTCTCAGAAAACCTAAATTCAAACCTTAACAACAAGATTCCCACCCACTTTTTATGCACCACAAAGGCTAATACACAAGCCTTCATTTCTCATTTATTACTTAAACACCACACACCACACCATGAAGAGAGAGAGACAGAGATCAGCAATGCTTGACGCAGAAGCAGCGTCTAGGGAAGTGTCGGCAACGGCCCCCAGGGAAGCCCTCTGTCCTGCAGACATTGCCGCAATTGCTTCCGCTGAAGCACGGCCCCTTGAACTTCTGGCTCTGAGACTCGCATAATCTCCCCTCCACCACCTTCCCCATCTCTGCACCAACACATTCATTTTCTCTTTCTTCCTCGAGCTTCTTATAAATGTTTTTCTTAGGTGTGATGGTGCATAACAATAAAAAGAGCCAAATAATTTCGTAATGTTACAGTAATAGTAGTAGGGCCGTTGTAGCTGTAGCAAATGGAAACACGAAAAGAGTCCGCATAGCATGCTCCCATGCCGGAGCATGGTGATAATAGTGATCTATCTTCTGATGTAACATGAACAACGACCACCACACCCTTGATCTTCCCCAAGAACCCAAAGTACATATTTATGAAGTCTTGAAATCCTTGTTAGAATTTATACATTAGAGTAGCTAGCCTTTTATGAAACCGTATTATCACCGATTTTATACAAATGTCAAAAATACCAATTTTAATATGGGAAATTTATAAATACTCCCAAAATAAACTATGTAGACATCCTTTCCCAATATTTTTAGTATCACACAATAGACCCAAAGACTGTTTTTTCATGTATTTAATCCAGTAAAAAAAATTGAGACTAAATTGCCTCTCTCTTTCTCTCTTTACCTGCTCATTCTTTCTAATTCCCTCTCTCTCTACCCACTTTCTCTCTTTCTCTCTCTACCCGCCCTCTCTCTCTATTGTACTTTCGTAGTTCCATTATAAAGTCCACTGTCTCACATCTATACCTATTTTCATCTCTCACTCTCTTCTTTTATCTTTACCATACTTGTGGAATCCAACACAAAGAGATTATCCGACGCCCCTCTTTATCTTTGCTTACAAAACCTGTTTTTATTCCCCCTTTTTAAAATGGCCATCTCTCCTGAAAACCTTCTTTTGGGCCCATTACCTCTTATTTCCCTTTCTTTAATGGGTATCTGGGGAAGTAGAAAGAGAGAGAGAGATTGCGGGTAGAGAGAGAAAGTAGGTAAAGAGAGGGAGTAAGAAGAGATTGAGAGAGCGAGAGAAAGGGCTAGTAGAGAGTGCAAGATAGGGTGGGTGGAGAGAAAGAGAGAGAGTGCGAAAGTAAAAAAGCAATTTAATCTCACTATTTTGTACTTTTGACTAGTAGTAAATACAAAGAAAGCAGTATTTGAGTCTATTGTGTGAGGACATCTACAAAGTTCATTTGGGTATTTATAATTTTCTCTTTTAATATCAACAACACTTAAACACCTTTTAAAGGAGGGAAGTGGGATTTCGAGTGACATTAGCACTTTCACAATGAGATTTCAACAAGAATGGTTAAGAAATGTCTAAATTTCTAATGTAGAAAATATAAGTATCGTGTCAATATATAAGGGCACCTACGTCCATGCTACTTGTGTTATCACAATATCCATGATTGGTGTTTTTATATGAGAGAGAGAGAGAGAGAGCAGTAGAGGCCAGGGGATCATATGGACGGGGGTTGTTTGCTGAACTCTACAAAAAATTTGACGTTTTACTGAGAAAAACCATGCATATCGTTCATTTTTTAACCTCTAATATACAAAAAAGGGCAATGACTTCATGGTTGTATAGTAACATGATGCAACAATCTTCAAAAATTATGGTATTGCTATTTGTTTAATTCAAATTTCGAAATATACACTCTTTTCATTCCAATGAACAATCACAAAAAAAAAAATTGAAACTATAACCTAGAAAGTATTTTTTTAACCCAATTAATATAGGCCGTTCATTTTGGTGAAATGCTTAGATTTAGGCCTTAAAAATATATTTTCACTTTCAATTTTTTTGGATGGTTTTATTATCATTAAATGGACCATGTTAAAAAATAAAAAAAAAATGTTTTTGAGTTTATAAAGGCTAAGATCTTGAAATTCACCAAATGAATGATCTAGATTCATTTTTAGAGGGGTCTCATTTTGACCATATCTAGGGTTCAAATTGAACTTTTTTTTTTTTTTTAGATTAATTATTAAGATAAAGAAAGTGTGTATGCAAATTGGGATTGATTATTGAGATAAAGAGAGTGTGTATGTAAAATTTTGAGTCATACAAATACCACAAACATAATTTTCTAGAAGTGTCGTGGCATTATACTAGTATACAACCGTTGCATGAAATCACTGCCCTATAAAAAATTAGTTGGTTTTCCAAGCTCATCTTTCGAATCATGGGACCCTTTCTTTGAAAGGTATGATTTGTATAGAGGCCCTAAACAATCAAAGTAGAGCCTACCTTCAAATAGTGCCGAGAAATGTAGTCTCAATATTGAAAATCTTTGTGATAGTCTGAAAATATATTTCCATCTCTAATTATAAGATTTAAAGCTTTGTGTAAATCGAGCATATCTATGAAAACTTGAAAATCTTGAAAATTACTGGTCTAAAAATGTAATACAAGATGCACTATTTCCAAAACTTGAAATCTATTTTTTTCTCATGTTCATGCATCTTGATGATGAGATGATCAATATGAAGATATTTAAGCATCAAAACAACCTCTACTAGTGAAATTTTTGAGGTAGGTTCTAATTTGATCAAGTAGAGCCTTGGCTCTATATAAACTTTTCCCAGTATATGAGTAGGAAAAAAAGCAAACACTAGAAATTAAAGACCATGATGGAGAGAGATGAACCTGAGAAGACAAGGAGCAGAGAGAGCAAGAAAATAACACAGAGAACTGGCTTTCGGATCGCCATTGAAGCACAGAATGAAGCTCCAAAGAACTCTGATTGAACACAGGAGGAGAAGAGAGTTTATATAGCAAAATAGGTGGGGTTCTTTTACTACAGTAAATTCAATGAAAATAAAGATGCTTTTGATGGACTCAATGGTAAAAAATCAGAAAACCTTAAAGTAAAATATGTAAAGCCAGAACAACTTTTTTTCGTCTAGTGGATTGTCTTTTCCTTTAAACGATCATGTCAAAGCTGCATTATTGTGGTCCATCATTCATCACATGCATTTTACATAAGGGAAAAGTTTATATAGAGCTGAGGCTCTAAACAATCAAATTAGAGCTTACTACAAAAATTTTATTAGAAGATGTTGTTTTGATGCTCAAATATCTTCAAATTGATCATCTCGACATAAAGATATATGGACATGAGAAAAAAATAGATTTCAAGTTTTGGAAATAGTGTATTTTGTAATGCATTTCTGGACTGTCAATTTTTAAGAATTTCAAATTTCCGTAGATCGGTCGATTTACACTATTTTTTAAGCTTTAAACTTTATAAATAAAGATGAAAATATATTTTAAAGTTATTACAAAGATTTTCAGTATTGAAACCACATCTGTCGACACTATTTCAAGGTAGGCTTTAATGTGATTGTTTAGAGCTTAGGTACTATACAAACTGCACCCTTTATATAAAGGATTAGGTTTCTACAAGGCCGGGGCTTTATGAAAACAAAATAAAGCCTCACCTCAAATCCTCCTCCATAAAACAATTTCGGTAATGAAAAAATGTTCATGATGGTTCCAAAATCAATTTCCAACAACAACAATGAAATTTGAAACTCAAAAATGGTACAGCTCTTGAAGATCTATGAACACTAATTTTTAGGGCGAAATGGATGGTCTAGATAATTTGTTACAATATACACTATTTTTAAAGCTTGCAATCCTAAACTTTTTCCACAACCAAAATGTTTTAGCCGAAATGACCCATGTAATGGTTTTCCAATACTTAAATTGCAATTTTTCAATGAGTTATGAGGTGAGGCTTTATTTATTTTGATAGGGCCGCAGCCCTATCAAACCATTTTCCTTATATGGATAAAGACATGTGATAGATTATAAACATGACAGCTGATTTTATAAGCCTACCGACATATAGGATGGTATATGCTGGACATCCAAGATTGAAAGAGAAAAAGAGGAATGACTCGTATTTGCGTGTTAATAGATAAGGTTTCTAAGAAATGAAAAAGTTGAAATAGGTTGCAACCTTAAATTGTAGAATTAAGGTGAATATTAGAAATTCATAAAAATGGCTGTTTTGACTTTCGAAAACCCTCTAATTGAT
>NW_006499435.1:2992795-3004912 GCF_000471905.2 Amborella trichopoda
ATAAAGATTTCGAGTCTGAAAAATAGTGCATCTTCATCACACTATCTAGACAGCCCATTTTCAAGATTTTTTCGTGTGTTTATAAATCTTCTTGATTTGAACTATCTTTGAAGCTTAAAATTTTATAATTAAATAGATTCTCAAGTCATCTTAAAAAAAAATTTACACCAAAACTAGCTTTGATGATATATTTAAGGCTACAACCTTAGGCAAACCATACCTTTTAAGAAAAGTAGGGGTTCAATGGTCTCCAAAATTTTCACACATGTACATTTTAAGGAGAAATGAGTCCGCCTTCTAGACTTACCTCTTTGTTCTACCTTGGTTGTATGACCTATATTAACAGGAAGACCTTTGTCTCATAGAATTAATCCCATTATGAACCTAGTTGCCTTTACTTGGGTGACCTCACTTTCTTTTCTAAAGTTGTGACTCATTGAATTTTGAAAGGGTGCTACTCTAAAACCAAACCTTCCCTTTCTCAGTTAATAATGGGTGCAGTTTGCACAAGATGTCAACCTTGAGCAATCAAAGTAAGGCATACCTCTAAATCCTGCTAAAAGAGGTGGTTTTGGCACCGAAAACTTCTATATTAGCCTAAAAAATCATTTGAACTCCTAATTGTGAATGCAAAGCATTAAAACTGTGTAGATCGAGCAAATCTATAAACACTTAGAAATAGATTGTCTAGATGGCGTCTTACAATATGCATTAATTTTAGGACTCGAAATCATTTTCTTGAAACCAAGATGATCAATTGTAGGGTTTTTCGACTTTTCTTTTTTTTTTGACAAGGTAATCAACATTGAATTAGCCTTTCCGGTAAATTCTTGAGGTGCATCTTACTTCTACAATATAGGGTCGATACCTTATATAAACTTCTTCCTTGACTAATTAATAGGAAAAGAGAGCGTACTACACAGTATATACATCAATAAAGTGTCCGATATTTTTATATTCAATGGTGAAATATCAGTCAATAACATTCATACAAATATTGCATGGTATATAGACTATTACATTATATTGGTGCAAGATTTCAAATATTCAATTAGGGGTTTGATGGCTTAGGTTTAAGGCACAAATAATATGAATACGACATGTAAAGTCAACAACCTGTGCTCAAAACAGATGGTGGAGATGCACCGCTTTTATGCTTGATCCAAGAAAGACTTGATCATAAGACCATTTCATCTCTACCGCCGTAACCACCCATTTTCGAATATTTCAAATACTTATGGATCTACTCGATCTATGCTATTTTTTTAGCTTCAAATTTTATAATTAAGTGTAGAAACAGTTCTTCAGGCTATCACAGAGGTTGCTAATACCGATCTGTATCTTCTGACACCCAGAACTGCATCTTCCAGTATAAGTGCCTTACTTCAATTATTTAAGATTGACACCTTAAATAAACCGCATTTACCGAAGATTCATTGTAAAAGCCCAGGAAGCATCTCGAAACCGCAAGTGCCGAAAAGCATCTACTGTACTATACAAGTGGATAGGCCAAGTAATTTGTTTTTTTTTTTTTAATTGGTGATAGAGCAATCTATTTTTATCGAAGAAAACCACTGAATCACCATTTTCAGATCATGGAAAGTAATGGGAAATCAATCAAATATAAAAGATCAGCACTTACATTTCATGAATAAATCAATCCATTGTAGCAGCGTTGCTTTCTTTCTTTTTGGCACAAGACAATATGGCCGACCAACCGCCTCAGACAACTCATTTTCCTCTCCCACCTTATCACGAATGACGAGTCCAAGTTGTAAAACGATCATGTATATTTTGCTCTCGCAGGACCATACTATATATCTACTCTTTTTGGTTGATAGCTTACTTGGGAGGATTTTGTCAATTTGAAAATTTTGGAACCAGCTAAGAACTACTAAATGATTATTTTTAAAAGAAATTTTGAATTTAGTATTTTAACGCTTAGATCTCACCCTAAAAACTACAAATAATCTTGAGACATTATTTGTTTTCACGTATATAGATAGTGTGATTTAGAAAAAATTTCAATTGAGGTTAGTCTATGAGTTAGAAATGTAACATCAGCCAAATTTGAGGTCCTCAATTACTCATAGATTGGCTTTTACTGGAGGGAATAAATGGACAATATGCTCTTGGGAGCACAAAAAGTTTTAGCAAAAATGAACAGTATGTTTGCCGACCGAGTAAAATGTCTGAATTTACTTTCTCACGTCAAATCCCACCTAGAGTTAATTTTAGAGTCCCAAATCTTGGGGATGTAACCTCTTTATACATAGATTAACCTATACTTTCTATGCACTTGAAAAAATAATATTTTAAGATTGAGTAGAGACCATCCAACTTTTAAAGGGTGAGAAATAAGTTTTAAAAAACTCAAATTTAAATTTTTTTCTTTTTAGAAAATAATCCCAAAATTTCAATTGAAAAATTCTCTCAAATAAGCCTTTTAACCGAGCGAGTAGAAGTATACTATGCTCCCGAGGGAGCATAGTATAAAGGCATAGAATAAGAACGGACCAAGAAAATTTATATTGTGGGATCATTTATCTTTAGTGCCAAGTCACGATTACTCTCATCTTTGGATGCAAAATCCTAGATATTAAAGTGTGTCACATCATTTAAAAAATCCTGTAGAGGCGTTGTGTCCCATCAATAGCACAATATTTTCCGTTCGATTTCTCATTTAATGGTCAATAATGATTATAGCCTCCGATTTTTTATTTAATAGTCAATAATGATTATAACCTCTTTGTACCAATAGTGAGTGAACTCCTTATATATATTCTTTTTTAAAAAAAAATTTGTTTAACAATGTTTTGAAACCTCGATTGGGTGGCCAAATCGGTCACCGATTGGACCATCTAGATAACATATCTAGGCTGAATCAGATTGATGTTCCAATGTCATCCAAAATTAATAAATAAATAATATTTAAAAATTTAAAAAAATATAAATAATGAAAAATAAAATTAGTAGAAACTGTCAATTTGGCCAATCCAAAACACCCAGTTCCATGATTGGTTCACCCGGTTCCCTAACATAAGTATTGAGCACCTATAAAACAGACTAATTCATGGTTCCGTCAAGGACCCGGGTTGTGATCCCCACCTATTCTTGAACTCTCGATCCACATTGGCATTTTCTCAATCACTAAGGGGAAGAAAGAGAGAGAAAGAAAGAGATCATATGGAGGACCCTTTAATGGGCACGCAGGTTTTCTGGAAAAGGAATTACCCCTTGAAACGGGTTGGGCCAGCCCTACCTTGGCCCGGCCTTTTGTTAAGGTCAGGGCCAAGTCATAGCTATGCCATGCCTGGTTTAGAGGCCGCATATTGGCCCAGGCTTGGGCTTAGCCGTGACCGGACCGGGCCACTGACCCAGTCCGTTACCATGCTTGCAAATGAGGTTTGGTGTAAGGGGTGTAAAGTAAGTGATATTGTGATAGAACGAGAATTCAACAAAAACTTTATTGGATTTTTGGGCAAGCTAAAAAACTACTTGGCAATATTTAAGAGGTACGTGAAAAATGAAGAGTAAATAATAGACATAGGAAGGTAGGCCAAGGCTGTCTTGTCAAGAAGGAAAGGAAAAACTAAAAGTAGGAATCGGCTCTATCTCTCATTATGCACTCAGACGTATGCAACCAAATAAATCTCACTATCAATCAGCAGCAAGGTGGGCGCGCTCTACACAACCGATGGGAGGCTTTTTTTTTTTTTTTGGTAACTCAGTGAGAAAGTCTTTTACTTCTTTACTTTTCTTTATTTTTTATTTTTTTTATTTTTGATAACTAAGTGGGAAAGATGGACCCCTACCTGTTTTTTAAAAGGAAAATTATTTCATGTGTGCTGAACTGCATTTCTACATCATGCACTCCAAATGTATAAAGCATACATCTTAAAGATGGATGCAAATATGTGGTCTATCTAAAAACAATTGAAACTAACGGTCCAAATATTTTCTTAAAAAAATTATTATTTTATTTTTTCATATTCATGATCTCCATGTTGGACATTACATATCCTTAAAAATTATGTCCAAAAATCCATCTCAAATATAGATTTATTAAAGGGCCCACATTTCTACATATGCAGACTTGGTCCGCATGCTAACCGCATCCTTTTTCAAATAGTTTAGAAACTAGTTTTTTTAATGTGTTAGTAGGGTTGTGGCAGTGGGAATGGAAAGTACAACAAGGGAGGCTATCCATCTTCCCATGTGAGGTTTTCCTCTTTTGAAATTTTCACAAGGGAAAACATAATATGATTCATACGGTTATGATAAACAACTTGATCATAGGCATTATCACCATTCAATCAATGAAATGAATAATGTTACCGAATGAAGAGGTTTAGTTTTCGTCAAAACCGGTCCAATTGCCGGTATAATCTGTTGGAGAGAGTTTTGTAAAAGATTAAAAAAAATAATAATAATAGTTAATATAAAATACTTTTAAAGATTTGTATAGCTTTATTTATTCAATCGAACAAATCAAAACTGATTAGTTCCACTGGCAAAAACACATCGAATATTAGTTCTGATTGATTATCTAGCCCGCCCTATTTGTCCTTTGGATCATAGCACAAGTTCGACCAATCATACCAGTGGATCTAGTCCAGTCTTGATAACCATAAAATTAGTGACTCTTTTGTGAGACCGAATGCCTGCATTACCATCCAATTTATCTGTTGGGGGCAGTGAGAATATTATACAGTATAACCCTATGGATCCTATCATATCATCCCTCTACTAAACCCAATAATATGAAACTACGAAAACCCCCATAAGGGGTTCCATCCTAATTAAGGAAAAGTATACAATAAAATTATTTTGTCTTTGGTAAACCCCACAATCATTCCGAGCCATAGCAATCAAATGCGAAATTAGGCAGATGAATTGTCAAGTACCCTTACAAATTTCCTCAAACTTTGTGCAGAGAAATGATATACCTTGATTGTCCGAGTTCAAATCAAATGGCATAGAGTGTTAGAGACCTTTTTAAATGAAAAGTACCAGTCTTACTGTATAGATTCCATAATACTAAATCTACATAATGCAAGTTACCCTCTACCAACCACTAGAGCATATTTTTATTCAAATAAAGGAACTTTATTGTAGCACACCTAAAATATCAACTACATAACACGTACACCCATTAATCAAAAAACACCTAACACAACGTCTAATTTTCTCAGGACCATATGTCCTTTGACGATTTTATGAAATTAAATAAAAAGAATTAGAAGAGATATTAAGTAGTTCACCTCTTGGGTGTTTGGTAAATTTCCCATCAAATAAACACGAGTTGTTAGATCATGTAAAGACCCACTGCACTGCCTCCCCTTCAACTGAGGATTCGAATGGCACACCATAAGCATGTGATCAGCGGCTGATAGGATTGAACTGACACTTAAAATAAAAAATTAACATCTACATGAATATTCCTATATCTAGAATTATATTCCATAACTTCTTATTGAGCCTATATAGCACATAATTTTTCACATTATTTTGGACAAAACTTGGCAAAATCCAAGTTACCATGCATTTTGATGCTTCCTTTGTTGTAGTTGGAGCCCATGTTAATCAGCGACAACCATGCCATGCTTTACAAAGAGCAAATAGCATTGGTAAAGGAAACAACATCCCTATCATTTTCCATTTTATGACAAGCATGCATAGGATCATAAAAGTGACGGTCAATTTCAATTATAATCACTGCAAGTTATCCTGAGTGGATGTACAATACAGTTCAGATTATGGGAATCAGTAATCACAAAAGGAGCACTTTGCAAGCCAATCTGCAGAGAGAGAGATGTAAATCCTTGTTCCAAAGGAAAAAAATAAAGCCTCAGCAGTGGGGAGAGCAATTGGTCACTACAAATCCTTGTTCAAAATGGAAGTTTAGAAATGTGGTTGGAAAAGGGGATTAAACAATGCTTTGGCAAAAAAAATGGTGGAGGAACAGAACTTTGAAGTTTCAATTTCATGGGGATTTTGAGATCATTGAAGTTTCAATTTCATGAGGTATTTGAGAAAACCTCAAAACCAGGAGCCAAAGTGAGGGACCAGGTTACAAGGTCGGGGTATAACAATAAAATTAGACTAAACAGTGCAGTTTACTACACTGTTGGACACCTAACAATAGGCATACATACCATAAGACTGTAGCCCCAACATAGAAGACCAAATAGTTTGGGAGCTTATATTGGATGGTATATTTTCAGTGAGATCCCGCTACGATTCTTCACGACAGACCAAGATGGTCAAACAACACAATCCAGAAGGTATGGGAACTCCAAACCCCACAAAAGGGCAAGTTTGGAATTTACACAGAACGGCAAGTTCTTGACAGTGTACGAACTAAGAAAGAGGATAGAAGACCAAATAGTTTGGGAGCTTATATCGGATGGTATATTTTCAGTGAGAACCCACTACGATTCTTCACGACAGACCAAGATGGTCAAACAACACAATCCAGAAGGTATGGGAACTCCAAACCCCACACAAGGGGGCAAGTTTGGAATTTACACAGAAGGGCAAGTTCTTGACAGTGTACAAACTAAGAAAGAGGGACGGTCATAACAAATGCATGTACTACGTTTAAACAAAATGAAGGAAATAGAGATCATCTCTTCCTACATTGTCAAGTAGCAAGCACCCTGCAGAACTGGGCCGTGCCAAAAATCAGGCGAGAACCAATTGTTCCTGTACCTGCTTCAAATCTATGTGAACAGCTAACGACATCTCTTTTATCCAAAGTGGGTAGAAGCATGTGTGGCAGGCCTCTAGTGGCTGCACCATTATGGCAACTATGAAATGGAAGGAATTGAAGAAGCATCAAAGGAACATCCCTAAATTTGGAGTAAATGAAGGTAAAAAATCATAGGGATTGTAGCAGATTGGGTCTCAGTTAAGAAGGAACTACGGGGAGGTGGCCACGACAATGAGTTATTAAGTGGCAAAGAAATGGAACCTGGCAGCCAGCACCTTTGGGAAGTATTGAGCTCAACTTTGATGGAAGTGCCCAGGGAAACCCAGGTCAATCAGGCCTTGGAGGATTAGTAAAGAATGGAAGGGTCATCCTAACTCTGGACCAACAGGGATATCATCAACAACAAAGCTGAGATGAAGGTCCTCCCTCAAAGGGTACAATTGCTCCAAGAAGAAAGAGTAAGGGAAAAAGGTGGTTGAAGGAAGATTCGTTAAATACAATACCATCGAACCTTATAGCAATACACAATGAGATAAGGGAAGTTGGATAAGTTAGGTGCAGCAAACCAAGTTTTGGCTGTTAATAGATCTGGAAAATGTTTTTTTTTGGGTAAGTAAAAATATTCTTCATTAATGCACCAGCCGGGAAATCTGGAAATTATTGATATATGAAATACACCATATGGACATATAGACTGCAATAATACACGATGTAAAGATTTTATGAAATTCAATGAACTAGAATCAAATCAACATGAGAGGGAGAGAGACCAACTACAGACAGATTAAAACAGATTTCAAATATTAGAACAAGTTAAGAATACACTTTAATTTTTGAAGAACCATGTAGATTGAAGGTTCTAGTTAGTTCATGTCACAAGAATCCTATATGGAAAATTTACAGATAGATTGAAAATAGACTCCAAAGAATAGAACTGGTCGAGATTACACTTCAATTTTTGAACATCCGTGAAGATTGAGTTCTCTAGTTGTTCCATGTCACAAGAATCCTACAAAGAAATTAATAACAATATCACCGACAACCATTCCCTGCTTTACAAAAAGCAAATAGATGATCAATTTGATCGGAAGTAACATCCTTAACATTTTCCAAATTATGACAACCATGTATAAGATCATAAAAGAGATGATCACTTTGTCATATATTCTCTTTAAGTCACTCCGTGTGATTGTACAAAACAATTATGGGAATCCGTAATCACAAAAGGGAGCACCTTCGCAAGTCACTCCGTGTGATTGTGTACACAAAATAATGTGGCTGACCACCAGGAGAGAGAGAGAGAGAGAGAGAGAGAGAGAGAGAGAGACGACCCTACTATTAAGTAAAGTTAAGATTTACTAGCGAATTGGTGTTTTGGAAGCTGGTGGGTTGTATTGCAAAGGTGAGAGAGGCTGCCTCAGCGTATCAAGACTGTTTGGATCGCTTGGCTTCTCGGGCGATTGGCTCACCTTGGGGCTTGGTGATCTCTTGCTCTGAGGAAATATAAGGCCTAGAGTTATAACCAGTCGGTAAAGAACTATGACAAAAACTATTTAGCTGCACAAACAAATTGAATCAGAAATCATTGGTTGAGAGACTATTAGTACCATTACAAAAATTTCTCATTTTATAGAGCTAATAACCAAAATTTGTTCTAAAAAGTTAAAAATATTCAGTGATAGAGGATGATTGTTTCTCACTTTCACTGAAAGAAATAAAACAAACCACAACTTGCATTAAATAAGTTTTAATAGATTTTAAGTTAGAAGGGAGGCTTTCTTCTCAATTTGGATGACAGAAGATGCTTGTTTCTCACTTTCGCTGAAAGAAATAAAACAAACCACAACTTGCATTAAATAAGTTTTAATGGATTTTCAGTTAGAAGGGAGGCTTTCTTCTCAATTTGGATGAATCAAAGGCACTAGATGGGGTGTGTCTTAATCAACTTAAACAAATTCTAGCGAAAGAGGGAAAGATAAGTTAGAAAAATTTTACTGAGAAGGAAAAGATGCCTTCTTCTCACTTTGGTCGAATGAGGAATTTTTAAGATGCCTTCAACTTAAACAATTTCTCATTTTATAGCGCTAATAACCAAAATTTGTTCAAAAAAGTTAAAACAATTTCAGTGACAGAGGATGCTTGTTTCTCACTTGCGCTGAAAGAAATAAAACAAACCACAACTTGCATCAAATAAGTTTTAATAGATTTTCAGTTAGAAGGGAGGCTTTCTTCTCAATTTGGATGAATCACAGGCACTAGATGGGGTGTCTTAATCAACTTAAACAAATTCTAGCAAGAGAGGGAAAGATAAGTTCAAAAAATTTTACTGAGAAGGAAAAGATGCCTTCTTCTCACTTTGGCTGAATGAGGGGATTTTCAGTTAGAAGGGAGGCTTTCTTCTCAATTTGGATGAATCAAAGGCATTAGATGGGGTGTCTTAATCAACTTAAACAAATTCTAGCAAGAGAGGGAAAGATAAGTTCAAAAAATTTTACTGAGAAGGAAAAGATGCCTTCTTCTCACTTTGGCTGAATGTGGGGATAGATGGCTGCCATCATGTGATGCATGACGCCGCTCCCTGTTGCTGTGTCTCAGAAGCTTCTTGTTCTCCTCATCCAAAAGCTTGTTTTCCTCATAAAATTTAGATACCTAAATGAAACCAAGAGTCATGAGAAAGAAAAAAGGACAGTAAGGGTTTTAGAGATCTCCAATGCAACATGTTTCAAATGTATACATACCTCTTCTTCAGCTTTGTGAAGGTTCGTCCTCAGATGATCTTTGTCACGCCTTAGTGACTCCACCTCAGCAACCAAAGCTAAAACATGCCTTGTGGAAGGCTTCAGCCTAGAATGAACAAAGCATCAATCACAAGGAATGAAAGATGGTAGTCACCATTTCAAATAAGAATTAATTCTTCAGAATCACTTTTGCAATATAAAATAACAAGCATAGCGAGTGTAAACCCTCCCAACCTCCCCTCCCTCCCTAAATAAGAAAAAGGATCAATTTTGAACCATTTAAAATGAGAAGAGAAATCAATTTTGCAATGTCAAAATTAGAAGTTTGTTTCGTTTCCTCTGTATGGGCAGCCTGGTGGTAAAAGAAATGAGACTAACCTCTCCCACTGTTGGAACAGCTCCCAGTGCTGATCTTCTCCCATATATTCCTCCAAAAATGTGTGTGCTTTTGTTGCAGATTCTTCTACTACTGATCCTGCACCCTCCTTATCTTTAGCAATCACAGACAGTATCACAGAATGAAGAATTTGGTCCTCCAAACTAAGAAGGCCTTCGAAGGAATTGTCCTGTATAACACAATGATTCCATTGGTTAATCATTTCCCACCTAGACATTGCAATAGTCTTTCATCAATATGGTGCCACAACATATTCAATTATACCAGAAATGAAGAAGAGTGTATTAAAAAGGAAAAAAGGAAAAAAGGAAAAAAGGAAAAAAGGAAAAAAAGCATCCAAAATTATGACTTAATCATTTATAGGTTTGCAGAAGATCAGTTAAAATAATTCTGGATTGTTCATCATGTGATACTCTTAAACATTGAACAAGCAAGGCACTGTTGTCAGGCTTCAAGTAGTCCCCTTGTTTTAATATTTTCAAAGAGAAATAATATTTTCAAATTTCCGCTTAATATTTTCTCTCAATCCTCATATGATAGTATTTTTTGAGTATTCTAGAAGAAAAGTAACACAAAAATCCAACAAGCATCAGTGAAAAACCAAGCAGTTGAACTAATCTATGATTCTTTACCCCTCAATACTACCCCTAACAATGAAGATGAAATATATAGTGAGGCATAATAGTTTACCAACAGTAAACTACACATAAACCCTCCATTATTAACAACAGATGGCGGGTGCCAATCTTTCCTCCATGTATGTCCACTTTGGCAAGCAACAGTTTGAGGTAAAATGTAGTATACCTGTTGTAACTCATGCATGACTGTATAAGATCCCAAATGGGATGTTCACAATGTTAAAACATGAGACTTTCAAGTCCTCAACATAACTGCCTAAAAATACAATAGGAGAATAATTATTTAATAGTGCACATGGGGTTAGATTGTTTAAAGTGTTAACCCACTTGTGGTGCTCTAATCATACGCTTAACGAACGCCTAATGGTGGCCGAATCAGGTCTATGCTGATTGTGAATGGCCTCGTTTCTCGCGTTCCAAAGGGCCCATAGTACAGCAGCACGTCTTCCATGCTACGGCAAGACATTAAGCCCCAAACTTCTTGGCAAGGCATTTTCTAATGAAATCAAGGACACTACCTTATAATATTAGAGACTTACCCAAGGTGTCCATCATTTCTCTCCATACTCGCATCCAAATGGCTACTTTGGGGTGAGAAGATTCATGGTCCACTTTTCTAATGCAAGGCCCTCTTATTTGATGCATTTAACTTGTTTAAAGACTACAATGGTATCCTTTATATGAGATCATTTTAGCAAAAGAATTTGACCCAGTCATCATTGGCGTTGAAAGGCAGTACATTGACAGTGCATGGGGCCAAAAGTATTCTGGATGACACAAGAAGCACACCCATAGCATGTGCAATAGAAATGTTTATTCCACCAAGGATCCTGAACAATCAGCAGAAATGATTTCTTTTCAACATCATTGTGAATATGATGATAATCGCAAAGTTCACAAAATGCCAGGTGGCACTGCCTAAGCAGGCAGAGGGTCTGGCTGCCTAGGCACGAAGGTTTCAAGGTGCATGCAATCCACAAATTTCGTTGATGTTGTGTTCTACTACCCTCTTTGTTGCGGTTTACATGGATTATTCTCTTATGGATGATGCTTTTTGACTAGTAAGAAAATATCTGTTATTTTTGGAAGAGAAAAATTTTATTGAGTTCTATTGTGGTCTAATTTTGGAATCTATGGCTGCAATTGCTGGTGCTAATGTTCCCACTGCTTGCAATAGTTACATCTCGTTCCTTTCTTTGTTCATGTAACCAAGACTTGAGATATGACAGTTCACAAATACTCCCAATTGCCATAGAGATCAGGAGTCAGCACCCATAATATAGACTAACGCAGATAAACAAAAATCTCATGGTATATGAATAAGATAGCAAGATGAGGAGGAGATTGGAAATTGCCAAAAACTAAACTACTCCAAATCCTCACCAGCTTGCAATCAAGCATGAACTTTCTTCAAAACTCTCAAATAAAAAAAGGTCATATGATACGATATTGATTTTTTTATCAATATATATTTTAAATATCCACAAATGTTTTTCTTTTGGATCTGAAGATCACTAAAACAAGTTTGGTGGTTTTAGAATACCTACCCCCGCCCCCCCAAAAAAAATTAAATAAAATAAAAATAAAATAAAATTATATATATATATATATATATATATATATATATAT
>NW_006499435.1:3005526-3055330 GCF_000471905.2 Amborella trichopoda
CTATCAGAAAGGCTGTTTTAATGTTGAAAAACCCTCCAATTGATCATCTCAACATCGAGATGTATGAATATTTAAAAAAAAAAAATTTGAGTCCCTCCCAAAAATAGTGCATCTTGCATCACATTATCTAGACCGTCCATTTTAAAGATTTTCATATGTTTATAGATCTACTTGATTTTAACCATTTTTGGAGTTTAAAATTTTCTAATTAGATATGAAAATAGTTTTTAAGATAATCCTAAAAAACTTTTACAACAAAATTACATGTTATGATAAAATGTGGAGGTGAATCTTAATTGGATTGTTTAAGGTTGCAACCTTATATAAACCGCACCCTATATATATATAAAAAGGAGAAAATGGCGGGAATTTCCTTTGCCTAAGAGCAATTTCCACCTAGGCAAGGGGTGGGCCACCACTTAGGTGCTGAACAGGTCGTTTTTCTTAACAATGCAAGATTTCATGATGAGCGTTGGGATTTCTTCATATCCTATGGTGGGAATGATTATATCTAAAAAGGTTATTTCAATGATGATATATATCCAATATATTGCAACATTTAGGATGACTTCAGAGCATCAAAAGCTTTGATTCCTAGAGATTTCACTTCCACAACCATAATTGGCATCTTTTCCAAGTGAAACCATCTTATTTTAAATGCTATTGTACGTATGATGGTGATGGTGATGGTGATCGTGATTTCGTGATAATATAGGGAATCCTTTGTATCCTGTGGGGTGATTATATAGAAAAACTTGCTTCAGTGGTATCAACTTTGAATGAAATTCCTGAAAGTCGCTGGAAATGGTTCGATTGTTAGGCACAATTGAGTGAAGTTCAAATTGTTGATGAAAATATCAAGGGGTGCTCCTTGATCAAATTCCCCTCAAAAGATAACGAATGATATCAATAATGGGAAAAACCAACAAATTTATTTGCCTTCCTCCTACTTAGTGGTTAAGAAACATATCATGCCTACGATATACTTGTTTTGAATGAAACAATAACAAAAGGGGCCACAAGGAGCATAAGGCTCACACACATAGAACCTGATACCATGATGACTAAACCACATGAAATCATGAGAGAGGCAAGCAATTGATTTCAAGAAAGTCATGTTACCCCACATAGTAAAAAATCTAATTGTCTTTTAAGGGCAACAAGATTCATAATTATCCAAACTTGGATTTAGTTACATCAAGATATAATTTCTCCATGTACATTCAGAATAGCCCACGTAGGACACAAGCAAATGATTCATAAGGTGGGGAACCCTCAAAGCTCAAAAGAATCCCCTAGACAACCTTGTCAAAATATCCATGATGATTAAAGGTGCTGTTTTGCCAGGTTGTGTGAGGAGGTATTGTTCTTCAAGGTTGCTTGAGGCTGCCAACATGATTATTGGTATGTGCTAATTGACAAGGGGAAAGAAATTAAGATAGGAAGGCAAGGTTTTTCATTGCAAATGGATGAGGAGCAGTACGGATAACTTAGAGAATCGCCAATAGCAAACAAACAATTTCATAAAGTCGTTAAGAACCCCCTCTAATAAAGCTATACTAGTCTATGATCCCATACATTAGGATGTAAGCAACCTTCAAGGATTCAACTAAATCAAGACAGTTAACTCAGTATGTCAGTAAATAAGACAATTAGTGGCAAACACCACTTGCCATTTGATTACCTGAAGTCAACTCAGGTAAGTTGCTAGTTTACTAAGCAAGTTCTAGCACCACAGTTCAAATCGTTACTAGAACATCTACACTCCATCTCTTGATGTCTTTCTACAAATTAGAATTAAGATTTCTTCACTATCCCCTACAAGTTGTCTACAACTGCCTCAATGCCCATCAACAAGCATGCACTAAAGTTCCTGCTGAAAATTAATTCAAAAACATGACACTAAAGCTGAATTTAGTAAAAGGGTAGCCTTGGAAGCACGTTCGACACAAGGATAGTCATTGGGACAATAACTTCTTGGGATTGTCTAGAAATTCCTGGAGCAATAATTGAAAGCAAAATTTATCAAACCACTCCAAAAATACTGACTATTTAACATTTCACCCAATTGACAAACCACACCTCACTTATCAATTTTCAAAGTCATGATTATATGTCCTTGATGGGCTTTTTAAAACTAAATCAAAAGAAATGGATGAGATGTTAAATAGTTCATCTCTTAGGTGCTTTTTAATTATTTTTCTAACTCGTGGTTATGTGTCATTTGATAGGCTCTTTGAACTTAAAACAAAAGATATGGGTGAGAAGTTAAACAGTTCATCTCTTGGTGCTCTTCGGTAAATTTCCCTTAAAATATAAATGAAGAAGATTCACATACATGTGACAAAATGCATCACTATGAATACTCGAACTCGCTTATGAACTTGGCATGAGCCAGGGGTGAGTCAGCGTGGCATGTCACAAGTCCCAAGTGACTTGCCAAGTTTCCACCAGGTGGCCAAGTTGGCCTAAAAATTATCAGGGAAATCATAAAGAACATAAAAAAAAAAAGGAGGAAAAATTAAAAATAAGAAAAATATCAAGGCCAAGGCATATACGCAATAGTATTTCAATTTTAATCAAAATAGGAAAAATCCAGATTTGGGATTCGAGTTCGCGTCTAATTAATCTGAGCACTTGAAATTTTCGAGTGAACATCAATTTTCAAATCTTGCGAATCTGTGACTTTCTATGGTTCTTTGAAAGAAACCTATGATTGATAAAGTAACTCAAAAAATAGGCTTAAGCGACAAATATCAACCAAGATCAAGCAAAGGTTGCAAAGAAACCACAAGAATACGAACTTTAGCCAAATCCCAGTTCAAATAATTGTGATCTCTCAAATTCATAGAACTAGATTTTTTTTTTCTCTCAAATCTGATCTATTCAATGCAAGAAAGACCCCATGCATGAAATTTGTGGTTGATACTACAAGAGGTATAAGACAAATAAGGGGAAAGGGGGGTCGGATTTCAGCTCCCCTTTTATTTCTTAAATAAGTTCCGAACCAGCGATTCTGACAGACTCAGGTGTTGCGATACCTATTTATCGTAAATGGTCTAGAATAAGCATAGAATCTTGCCCAACGCCTACAAATAGTAGCCATCACTTGTGTGCAAATTTGAAATAAGTATGCAGCAGGAAATTAAGCAACTCAAATCATCCCCATTTCATTGTCATTCCAGCAAGCAACAAGATAAGAAGTTCCATGATCACGTTACGGTTTGAGGAACAAGAGTATCCAACACAATATTATGCATTCCTCAAGAGTGGGCTCAAACAAGATCTATGCTGGAGTTATCAAAGAATCCATTTATAAGTAACTCTTTATGCTCCAGCATGGGGGATTTCAAATATTGAAATGTAAACAACAAAATATTGGAGAATTCCATCAAATATCAATAGAAATTTAAATCAATACTTACTGAGCTTGTTGCTTGTATGTGTGATTTTAATTCTTCATTCTCCACCTCCAATCGAGGGAATCGACTACAGCCAAGATTCTCTCCTCGTCGTTCCAACTGACCCTGCCCTCTACTTGTGCAGCACAACCATCAATAACACAAAAAAATAAAGATTAAAACAATGCATATGGGATAAGAATCCATACAAACACCCAATGTCTAAATATCTCGAGAAAAGGAAAATGAAAAATCAGAAATAACAACGATTACAAAAGTAGATGTACACCTATTTTGGCCTTCGAGTTCATGGACCCTTCTCCTCAGAAACTCCAATTCTGAACTCATCCTGTTTTTATCATCCTGCATTAAAAAACCCAAAATCAAGAATTCCATCTTTCAAGAAAGATAAAGAAATCAAGAGATAAAATAGACTTTACAAGCGAGAAAAGACAGAACTGAAACGTACAGTGAGTTTCCTTAATTGATTGATCTGATCAGAGAGTTTCCTTGCTTGATCTTCTGCGCCTTGGGCGCGACTCTCGGCCTCTTTGATCCTCTCATCACTATAATCCACCAATTGCTCTCGGTCCCGATAATAAAGTGCACACTCATTCTCTAACCTTGCACACTGGTTTGAGAGTTCCATACAATCTGCAACCAATTTCTGATTCTCCTCGATTTGCCTCCTCACAGCTTGAGCATTCATAGTAGCCTCAGCCTGAAAACCCATATCCCAAATCATCAAGAAGAAAGATAAGAAAGAAAAAAAGAAATAAATGAAGAGATAATGCGAGAAACACACTAAAAAAAAGAACGAGAGAAACAGAGAAACAAATGAAGAAAGAAAGAAAGAAAGAAGGGGAACAAGTCAAAAAAGAAAAAAAAAACTGAGAAAAAAGATCAGAGTTAAGAGGGAAGAACCAAGGGGTGTTGACAAACCTTAGCATGCTCGATCTTATCATCTTTCTCCCTGAGAAGATCTTGCAAGGAGAAGACCACGGATTGAAGCCTTTTCCTTGCAGTTTCAGATCCTTGAAGCTTGATAGCTAGGGTTTCAGAGGATACAGGGAGACCTAAGGAGTAGGCAATTGTCTCTTTAATGTAATTATCTATTTCAGGAGAAAGCTCCATCATTGCACGAAAGCCCCGTAAGCCCTAAAACTCAAAAGAATGCAAAATTCCCGTACAAACCAGAGATTTCAGAGAATGTGGAAACCCCTTTAAAAACCCTAGAAGTTCAGAGAATGCTCAAAACCTTGCAAACCTCCAAAACCAGTACGTCATCTGGTATACAGCAACACTTCCAAAACCAAGGAAATGAAGAGAAAGAGAGTTTCCCAAAAAGGACTCCAACATAGGCCTAGAATTTGCAGAAGATAGTGTTCTGTACCACAAACAAACCCCTTCAAAACCTAGGAATTGAGCAAATGGCTCGAAGGCAACTGTAAGAGTTAACAAACTGAGAGAAAAGAAACCCTGAAAAACCCTAATTTTTTCACAAACTAAATGACCAAGAAGGGATGTTCGACCGTTTCAAAAAGAGAGGGAGTGTCCTTTCTCTCCGACCGTTTGAAAAGAGGAGCAACTCTCTCTCTCTCTCTCTCTCTCTCTCTCTACTACTACTACTCTACTACTCTCTCTCTCTCTCTCTCTACACTCTACTACTCTCTCTCTCTCTCTCTCATGCTTTTTACTTTCTTAATTTATTGATTTCAATCAATTATAATGTTATGATATCTCTAAAGGAAATATACGATATCTTTACTACTCTCATCTCTTTAAATGTCCGAGCGACACCGCCCTCCCTCTCTCTCTCTCTCTCTCTCTAAATATTCCAGCTACCTCTCTCTCTCTTTCTCTCTCTCTGGGTTTTACTTTTGTCCCCCTTCTTTTGCTTTCTATTTGATTCTCGTTCCAAAATAGTGTGATTTACGTAGCGTCGTTAAAATTTTTTCTAAAATACGAAATACTCTATTTATAGGTAGAAATTATAAAAAAAATTGGCCTCCCTTTTGTGGATGGAATCTTTGGTCAGAATTTTAAAAATATATACTTTTTTTTTAAGATTTTTTCATTAGTAGGCCAGTGTCCCAAGTTTTAGGGCAATGCCCTACTATACAAGGAACTTTTTAAAAAAAAAATTTAAAACTGAGGACCAGTTTTGATAAAAAAAAAATAATAATAATCGATCTTCTTTGTAATTTTCACCTATAAATAGAGCCATTTTATATTTAAATTTTTTTTTTTTTAAAATCCATACGTAAATTACTCTACAAATTGTACGATTTTTCTAGTACCCCAATACCACCCCGAGCTCTCTACCGTATGATTTCTCAAAAGCATAGTTATCAATAATGATTTGAGATCAGACTAGCCACGTAATCAACGAGGAAACTGGCCCAATTAGAATTGGTTTAACCACTAGTCAAAATGGTTAGATTAAATTTTAATAAAATAAAATTAAAATGAGAAAATAAAAAATATATTATAAAAAACTTTCAGATAGTTAAACCCACTAAAACCGGTTGGTTAGATACTTATTTTGACCAATTTTCACTCGAAAATTTGTTTTGCTTCTATCGGACTTGTTAAGGCACTGACAATATGAATTATCAAATTGAGTGGTCCGATCTAATATTGATAACTAAACTCTACTACCCATCTGCTTCTCTCTCTATAAGACCAAACCCCTATCTTGCTTTTGAATAGACTTTAGTCAAGAATTATGCGATGTTTTAAACCCCTATTTGTTTTTGGTTATACTTTATCTCTCACTATTTCTTGCTTTTGAATGGATTTTAGTCTAGAATTATGTGATGTTTTTAAAAGATGACCTAAACCACAAGGAGCTCCCTACAAGTTTGGTACCTTTCTCTCTCTGCTCTCTCTCGCTCTTGGTTTTATTTTTTTCTCTCTATTTCTTGGTTGGAATCGGTTATAGATGATGGGTAGAGCAGTAACAATATTGACCCTGTCAAAAAAGTAATTTAACTAATTTTCACCTTAAATTCTCTCTCCTCTTGTAGTCGAGTTGGTGGCTTGGTGCCTCTTTTCCTCTCTCTAAAACCAACTCTCTCTTTAGTCGACTTATGTCACTAGTTATTGATGATGTTGAATGCAGTACGAGTTATGGCTTTATGTGGTACATTTTTGTTCTCTTATTGAAGACAGACCCTGGTAGTTACTGCATCCACATTAGGACTTAAAACTCGAAAATTGATACAAGGTTGTAATTTTATTTATAGAAGTAAGATTGCAATAATCTACTTCATTTTTATTTTAATGGTTTCGATTTGATTTTATTTTAAAAGACATTTTTTGTTTATATTACGTTCAAAGACGTGATAAATCTATATCGTTCAACTAAAATAAATTGTATAAAATATTGTAATCTTACTTATACAAATATGATTGCCACATCATACAACCGCTTTGGATAGGAAAATTTGGGTATATAGGCTAATCTTTGTCTAGCTTTGGGACTTGTTTTGGTTCAAAGCGAAATGAGGCGAGTTACTCAACAAGGGCGGTCCTACTAGAAAGAATTGCTGGATTCCCAACTATTCTATTTTTTTATTTTTAAGCTTTTTAATTTAAAATACTAAAAGTTTATATAAAAAAGAAAAAAAGGAAATTAAGATACAATTAAAATTTTATTTAGTTGCAAATATTTCAAAAATGAATTAACAAAGTAAAAAGTTAAAGACAATAAAATACAACACGAAATTTTTGGAAATCGATGCTTAGTATGAAAGCAATAAAGCAATGAGCTTTGCCCTACCCTTCTTTTTAAGTCTTTATTTCTTTTTACTTTTTTTTACTTTTTCTTTTGCTTTTTATGGTTTTTATGGTGGTTGCTTGCATTTCAACCCAATCTTCCTACTCTGACGCTTTCAAAAACCGTCTCTTTGCTGTCAGACAACTGAACCTGAAAAAATAGGATTCAATCTCAGCCGTCCATGAGATGTACAGCTATCTTGAAAGTCATGTGCTTTCCTGGCTCGTCTAACTAATTTCGCCGAAATCTACGGGTCCAATATTTCAGGACTGGATCTCGAATTTTTCGGGGTTCTCAAGTTAGATCAATTTGAGTGTAGTAGCTTTCTATGTTTTCCGTACAATATGGTTTCCCACACCAAATTTTGGACGTCTCTTCCTTTATTAAACTCGTTACGAAAGAAAAATATAAAAAAAATATTTTTAATAAAATAAAATGATCAAAATACTTCAAAAAAATTTAAGGGGTATTTTGATCATTCATTTTATCAAAAAATCATTCTTAATATTTTTTATAGGTGGGCCCCATTGAGAAGATGGCACCTACCAAATTTCATATTCAGAAAATTTGTATTAAAAAATATAAAAATAAAATACTTTGAGACGTCAGATTTAAGATCAAACGGTGAGTGACTCTCTTGATAAAAAATGGACGGCTGGATAGTAGGGGGAGGATGGAACTTCTATGTTAGTGGGAAAACATAGAAAGCTTTCCCAAATGTAAAACTCTTAAAAGCAAAATTGAATAATGTTTCGCCCGACCATGGATCTACGGTAGCCGTGGTTGTTGTCCGTGTTTGAATGGCGTGAAAAAATATTGTCGCAGATTTGTTATGTCTGTTGCATTCTTTTAATTCACACCGTCCAAAAAAATCGGACGGAACCAAACATGCGGGCAAAAATGCTGTTTATTTTCACCCACCTATAAATATTGCGTAGTCGCTTCCATAGAAAATGTAGTATAAAAATGTAGTAGAGGAACAAGTATACTAGAAACAAGAGGACCTGATCGTTGTGGTTTTCATTCCCCCGACTAATACCTTAAAAAAGCTAACAACTAATGTACTTAAAAAAATGGATAGGGGTGTGTCTTTCCCATTGAATTGCCCAAAATAAAAAAAAAACAAGGACTTGGACCACAAAACATGGCCTGAGGGTTTGGTTGTGCCACGACCGAGCTATGGTGGCACAAGAGTCGGGCCCAGCTAGGGCCAAGCTAGGTTGGCCGGGCCAAACCAAGCCAGCTTGGCCTTGGCTAAGCCCCTTATTTCTTTAATTTGCTTTTTGTTCTTTATGTCAGGGCCATAGCGGGCTTACCCTTTGCCAACTCTAAGATGAATAGACTATCTAGGAAAAATATGTTTTGATAGATATATGCAATATTATATAAATATGGAAAAAAGTTATATAATAGTGAGGCTCTAAACAATCAAATTAGGGCGCACCTCAAAAATTTTACTGGAACAGGTTGTTTTTATGCCTAAATATCCTCAAATTGATCATCTCAACCTTAAGATGCATGGACATGAGAAAAAATTTAGATTTCAAGTTTTGGAAATAGTGCGTCTTATAATGCATATTTGGACCGTCAAATTCCAATATTTTCAAGTTTTTATAGATCTGTTCGATGTACACAAATTTTAATGCTTTAAATCTTATAATTATAGATAAAAAATATATTTTAAGGCTATCACAAAGATTTCTAATAATGAAACCATATTTTTCAATACTATTTGAAGTTGCACTTTACTTTGATTATTTAGAGCGTCGGCCTTGTATAAACTGTACCTTATAAATACTGGCATCTATCAGTGTTTTTAAGCATCGAATATGTCGAGTACGTTGACTTAAAAATGCTGGTACTATTAGATATGTCTATATAATTATTATTTATAAATGAAATACTATATTTTTAGAAAAATTTTACATGTTACTATACCAATGTGTAAAACACATGTGATTGCTATTGTCAATCATCTGATCTGAACGGATGGTAAAGATAGCTTCAATCACAAAATCACACCTAGCAGTATTTATTTTTAAACTTTTATAAAAGATTTTAACATTAAATTTGGGGTATGCCCACTTCTTACTAAGCACAGAAAACATAAAAAATTTCAGATAAAATAAGAAGACCGATGTAACTTTATAGTAGTATTTGGTCCTTTATTGTTTTGAAATATTATTTTTAGAGAAGCGAGCATGCGCAATTTTATGTCAAAATTAGTTATAAATATAAAACACTTTGAGCTGTATGAACAAGAGTAGACACTGATAAACAAATTTATGACTAAAAATTTGTGACCGAAGCTATCCTAATTGTGCATTTAAATGAAACGACGGGGAATAGCGGTCATGTATAGCTTACATGGGGGAGGCACTAAAGTTTGCCATATTTTTAAGTATATATAATGTTTTTAATATCATATATGATGGGAGTGGGACGCGAGATAAATTTAAGATAAAATAAGCTCAATTTAAATCGACATGTATTGACATGTGGCACCAAACACTCATGTAATTCAGCTAATGATAGTGAGACCTATTCGCCGCCGTAACTGTCAACCTATTGGTGTGGGATGATTTCTAGAAGGGTGTAGTTGGCGTACGGATGCTGCATCCGTAGCCGTTGAGGTGAGGTGCGCCTTTAAATTTTATCGTGGTATATAATTTTAGTGTAAAATATTTTTAGGATTATTTTAAATATATTTTTATATTTAATTATAAAATTTTAAACCGTTTTCCATAGATTTTTAAGGTGCATCAATTGCTCCACGTTGCAATGTTGCAGCCTTATATAAATTTTTTCTTTTATATAATTTGTTAAACTTTTGGATCCATACAAAGTGAGGTATGAGATGGATGCATTTGGCCGCTTAAAAAACCATTCCAAAAGAATATGTAAATCTATTCCCATCCAGATCAGATTTTTAATTATAGAAATGGATGGTCCAGATAAAACAATGTAACATATTATGGGCTCCAAATTCTTCGCCCTTTTTGCCTTTTGAGATCGTGAAGATCCAAGTTATGGATCCCCAATCCATGACGTGATGAGGATTCGGTCCAAGTGGCCCTATATATAACGGGGAATAATTTAGGGAAATGTCTAACCATATATGTATTATATGTGACTCTTGATCTCAACTGTCAGATTTGAGTATATGGCTGAGATGGTTTGAGTTACAATGTGACAAGCTAGTTTTTAACCGTTAGATCTTGATCATATGGCTCAGAGTTTTTTATTTTTAATTTTTATTCTATAAATCATTTTAAGCCAAAATTTGGCGTATGCCTAGATCAAACAAGGCGCACATGATGAAAATAAAAAACAATTATTTTTTAAGAAGAAAAATTATTAGAATACTCCTCAAAATTTTAGGGCCATTTTGGTTGTTTATTTTTTGGGAAATATTTATTTTTTATTTTTTCTAGGTTCGCCCTAATTTTATGAAGGGATGCCCAAAATTTCATTCAAAAAATTTTTGTATAAAAAAAAAAAAAAAAAACCAATGTTTGGCGTGCCATTGTGGTATGAACAATCGTAGCCATTCGTTTTAGATCAAATGGCTGAGAACTGAGATCCCATATAACTTATAGGTTGTTGGGGTCACATAGAAAGTGTCCCCAATAATTTATGGCGTCATAATTTTCACTTGCAAGTCACTCTTCTTCGGCCCTGTTTTTCTAAACTTTCCCTCAACTCATCTTTCTTCATCTAAATCTACTGGTAATTAACATAAAAACTATTTTATCTAGTGTTTCAAAACTTGCGGTGGATCGTTTACCCCTCATATTCATCTCGAATCGTTGGATTGGCGATCCAAATTAATTAGAATCAATTTGAATCGGTGATCTAACAAGTATTTAAAAATAAAAATAAAACATCAAATAGAGATTTATCGACTGGGGAATTAGGGGGAACTTAAAAAAATAATACATAAGCTTAAAAATAAAATGAAAAAATTAAAAATAAAAGAGGGGGTTTAGGGGGGGAATAGGCCAAGACCAATACCTTTTCAGAACTGGTTCAGTCCCAACTAGTTCCTATATCATATCAGTAATTCCTAATTCGGAGCGTCGAGTTTTGAAACAATGGCCATATCTAACTTAAATTGATTGGAAGCAAAAAAAAAAAAAAGAAATATAGAAAAAAAAAAAAGTTGGATTGTAACAAACTATAAAGCAGTGATTCAAACCCCATCAATCCATGTAGGGAATCCCTAATCTGAATCGGAATTGTTCCAATACAGTTCTACATACTAGTTCACGGCAAGCATCAGCAAACTGTTTGACTCGGCCTAGATCATTGATTCCCTCAAGGAATGGGATAAATTTTAAATGGGATAGTTGTAAATGTGTCATTGAACTCAAAAAAAAAAAACCCTCCAACTTTGTGATATATCCCAAGCTATCCAATTTAACATCTATTGACTATAATTATGACTTCCAAACAATCTCACAGTCTACAATCCCTTATCTATATAGCATTACTCAGTACTTGTTTATATCATGCATGTATATTTACCAATGGTTGGGGGCATCATTGTTTGGCTCAACGTCCATCGAAATCTTCGACAGATTTCAAGTGGAGTATTACTAACAAACAAGTACTACAGTATACTTTCCCATAACAGAAACAGAGAACATAGTTATTGTTTATGTCAATTCAAATATAATCAGATATTCCAGTATGCTTTCCTCTAGTAAAGATAGAGATAACATGGTTCTGTTGGGTGAATCCACTGATGTGGCTCACAGGGCCTCGACCCGCGGTCGGCCGCCAACCTCTTCTCCAACGCGGTGTGCATCGGGGAAAAGATGATAAATAACGAAGACTGCTTCATCCTGAAGCTAGAGGTGGGCGCTGGCACCCTCAAATCCAGAAGCAGTAGTAGTGTGGAGATAATGCGTCACACGGTGTGGGGCTACTTCAGCCAGCGCACTGGCCTTCTCTGTCAGTTCGAAGACTGCCACCTGCTAAGAATCAAAGCCAACAGTGGTGATGAGAGTTACTGGGAAACTAGCATGGAATCGTTAATCGACGACTATAGGCTAATTGATGGCATTGCCATAGCTCACTCCGGTCGAACTGTGGTCTCCCTATTGCGGTACGGTGAAACATCCACCACGCACAGCAGGACTAGGATGGAGGAGACATGGAGTATAGAGGAAGTGGATTTCAATATTTGGGGGCTCTCAGGAGACTGTTTCCTTCCTCCTGCAGATTTACGCAAAGAACAAGACTCGTACGATGTGGTGGTGGGAGGAGGCGGGGGCGCGAGAGGCACAACACTTGGGAGAAGCAAGTCAGCGAGGATCGTGGCACCGGAAAATGGGGCCCGGAACCATCAAGATTCAACAGATGAGGAAGATGAAGATTGACGATGGAAGTGGAAGAGGAGGGGGCAGGCGAAAGAGAAGAGGGGAAGAGGGTTTTCGGGTTCTAAAAGATGTAAAGAGTGAAGGGAGGTCTTTCCCCTGTGTGTACATATGCCAAGAGTTCTTCGAATCGGAGATGGTTCGGGTGGACTCGGTAGCATGCCACACCGTTACCGTTAAAAGAGTTTTGCGATACTACCCGTTTGGTTTCAAGCAAGATACTAATAGCACTTCACACCGTCTGATGTAAAAAACTGGACAACTGAGCTGAAAGCTTTGAGGCGAGGAATGACACTCTTCGGCCATCCGTTGTTGATATCGGATTGTCTCAGGGCCTAAAAGTACGATGATGTTTACACCAAAGGGTGGGGTTTGTATCGAGCTTAGGCTTTAAACAATCAAAGTAAAGCGCACTTTCAAATAGTGTCGAAAAATATGGTTTCAACACTGAAAATCTTTGTGATAACCTTCAAATATATTTTTCATCTCTAATTATAAATTTTAAAACTTAAAAAAAAAAAATTTGGAGGGCATAAAAAAAAATACTCCAAGATTGAATAGGAATAGGAATCATTCAATTTTTGGAGGGCAAGATTGAAATATTTAAGAACTCAAAATCAGAATCATTTTTCTTGACAATAATCATATGGCAATGGTTAGATAATCCAAAAATTTTAGATCAAAAAGATCTTCACAAGTATCACTCTTGTATGTTGTTGTACAGTATTATTGGGAACATGTTATATCCTCTCTACTCTTTTCAAAGTAAAAGTATACTCTTCTTAGATCACTTATTTTTTTGTACGTAAAGGTTACAATCACTTTTATCTAGCAAATTTCAAATTGAGTGGTTGTGAGCATGTTATTTACTAGGTTCAAAGTTCAAAAAAAAAAATTTTAAAATGCTTGACGCACTCAAGCTGCCCAATTTAAAATTGAATGACTAAAGATGTTTGTGATGTGCTTATAACATAGGTAAATGGTCTTATCGTATACAATCTCCATCTCAAAATATGGATTCCTCAAGATATCATATAGTAACAAATTTGAAATATGACAAGACCCTAATAAATCCCAAATTTGAAAACCTCCTACAAATCTAGCACCAAATGAACGGAGTTGATAGATGACTTGGTTGTATCCCCTTAACAAAGGAATAAATCTCCAAGGAGTCCATTTGATGTCAAATGGTTTTAGAGTTTGTTGTAGACACTATTGGCAATTCCTTTTTACGATTACACATTTGTTTAACAGGTTTGGAAAAAAAATTATTCTTAAAGATGGATTTTCAATCCAAAATTTTTGTAAGTCTGTTGTCAAGGCACCACGATCATGTATTTAGAAATGGGCAAGCTTTCTATGCTTCCTCTACAGTATAGAAGTTCTATTCTTCCCCTTATCCAGCCGTCTATTCTGAATGGAGGGCTAAGATTGCTCCAATCACAATGTCACAGTTCTACACTATTTTATTTGTAAATTTTTCTCTATAAACTAATTTGACACCAAATTTTGGACGTCCATTCTTCTATTAATCTCGCACTAGCGAAAAGATAAAAACAATATTTTCAATAAAATAAAATGTTCAAAATACCCCTGAAAGATTTAAAGGGTATTTTGGTCATTATAATTTATCAAAAAATTATTTTAAAATATTTTTTATAGGTGCACCCCAATGAGAAGATGTCACATACCAAATTTCATATTCATATAATTTGTTTAAAAAAAGCTAAAAATAAAATACTTTGAGACGTCGGATCTAAGAACAAACAATGAGTGGCTCTCTTCATCAAAATTGAACGATTGGATGGTACGGAGAGGATAGAACTTCTATGTAGTAGGGAAAGCATAAAAACTTTTCCCTTTATAAATATTAAAAATAGTCCATCGTGTAAGGTTTTGGACCGTTCTTTTAATTCTTCAAAGATCAACAAATCTGCATTGTCTTTTAAGCACCAAGTTGATGGATTTGAGGCAAAAATAGATGTACAAAAATTGGAACGTGTTTTTGTATCATAAATTAGGACGGAGACATGAGATGAGTTGGCATACTCACCAAATATGTGTCCTTTAAAGATTGGAGTGATTTCATGCAACAATTGTATAGTAATATAATGAAACAATCTTCAAAAATCATGTTAGGGCTATTTGTTTCACCCTAATTTTCAATATATACTCTTTTCATTCCAATGAAAAATCACAAAAGAGATATAATTTGAAAACACAGTCTAGAAAGTGTTGTTTTAGCTCAATTAGTATAGGCTGTTTATATTGGTAAAATACTTAAATCTAGGTTTTAGAAGAATTTTTTTCATTTCCAATTTTTTTATATGGCTTGATTATGATTAAATGAACAATGTTATTAAAGAAAAAATATTTTTGATTTCATAAAAGCCTAGATATTAAAATTCACAAATTCATGATCTAGATTAATTATTGGAGAGGGACTCATTTTGACCATATTAGGGTGTAAATTGAGCTTTATTTTTTTTAGAATTGATTTTGGGGTGAAGAGAGGGCATGTGTAATTTTTGGAGTCATATAAATACTAAAAATATAATTTTCTATAAATATTGTTAGTATACTTTTTTTTTTGGGACAAAGTCAATAATTTTATTAGTAATGATTCGAGAGCAACATATTTCAAAGTAGACATCCAAACCTTAGAAACATAAAAAAAAGATAAAGAACTCCCATGTTTAGCTAGCCAGTCTGCGCTCATTAACCTCACGGTAAACATGTGTAAAGGAAATAATCAATGCTTCACCAGCTCAAAATGTCAGAAATTTTTTACCAGAATGAGCAAAGAAATTTTTAACCATAATGAGCAAAGAGAGCAAAGCTTTGCATGATTTACCATGGCAATCCACATAATGACATAGTGACATGAAATAACTCCCCCATAAAGATATATGCCATTTTTGATATTTCAAACATGACAAAGATATCCAATAAGACCAAAGCGATGTGAAATTCAGAATACAAATTGAGCAATCGATTTTGTTAATGTAGATGCGTTGCATTCTTAATAAACAGTAAACTAACGGACGCATTACTCCTATCATAAAAGATCAACCTTTTGCTGTTGAATTATTCCTCCGTTCCACTGTCAAACAACCGTGTTGGGTACGTGGTTGACTGGGACAAAAAAAAAAAACAGAGGAAATTGTAAAAATGATAAAGGTATTTATTCCAAATTAAATTTATTTTTATTTGGTCGTAAAATAAATAATAGAGTAAAAACCAATTTTTTTCTAAAAGATGGAAAAAAAAAAAAAGGAAAAAATCTCGAAATTGGAGATATCTTGTTTTGATTAAAAAATGCTAGGGCTTTTGTATATCCATTTGATAGAAACATTTTAGGACAAATTCGAGCACATTTGATTAGAAAACGAGAGAGAATTCAGAGGTCTTTAATTTTGGGTACAAAAATTTAACTCTGGTTTTTGTATGGAAAATTGTTTCATATAGGACCGCATTTCTACAATGGGAAAGCTTTTTATGTTCCGTTACAATATAGAAGTTCTATGTTCCCCCTATCATCCAGCCGTCTATTTTTTATCAAGGGAGTTACTCACCGTTTTATCTTAGATCCGACATCTCAAAGTATTTTATTTTTAGTTTTTTTAATACAATTTTTTTTAATATGAAATTTGGTACGTGTCATCTTCTCATTGGTACGCACCTATAAAAAATATTAACAATAATTTTTAGATTAAAAATAATGACCAAAATACCCCTTGAAACTTTTAGGGGTATTTTGGTCATTTTATTTATTAAAAATATGTTTTTTATATTTTTTTTAGTGCGCGTTTAATATAGGAATGGATGTCCAAAATTTGGTGTCAAAACAGTTTATAGAAAAAAATTAAAAATAAAACAGTGTAGAGATGTGACAATGTAATTGGGGCAATCTTAGCCCTCCATTCAGAAATAGACGGTTGGATAAGGGAGAACATAGAACTTCTATATTGTAGGGGGAACATAGAAAGCTTTCCCTTCTACAATATGCGGTCCAAAGGTATAAAGCATCCATCTTAAAGATGGATGTAAATAGGTGGTCCATCTAAAAACAATTGTAGCTAACGGTCCAAATGTTTTCTTAATATAGCTATTATTTATTTTATTTTATTTTCTTATTTATGATCTCTATGTTAAATACTATATATTCTCTAAAAATTAAGAACAAATTATATTTAAAATATATATTTTTTGTCAAACCCGCATTTCTACAATATGCGGGCTGACCGCATAGAATCCATGTCCTTGTATTTGAAATTTCGATCCAATAAGTTGCTCTTTTAGAGGGCTCTAATACCAACATTTCGAATCAACTGTAGGATGATTTGGTTCGGAGAGTTGGGGGAGTTGGGAATACATTATTTTACCAAAAGCCAGTTTGTTAGTCTAAGATGAATTAATTTGTGTCCAAATCAAGCAAAATGGGGCTGGAAAATGGATTAAAATTTGCAAAAAAAAACCATTTCCCTTGGTTTTTTTTGGTGAAAACAGGAAAAAAAAAAAAAATAAGAAGAGGGGTACCCAGCCCAAATACGACTTAGGATAGGCACGAATACCTTATGGGCCATAGTGAACTCGACTAGCCCAAATACGGTGTGTTGTTTACTGGTTATAAACTACATTCATTGTGCAATTTAGGGTTTTAAAATCAGACAAGACAGGCCATTTTTCTTGGTTCAACCAGGAACACTTAGGCGACTGGCCCGTGAGCCTCCCGAAACTGGGACTTAGCCCTATTCACCCAAAAATTATATTAAAAAATTTCAATGTACAAACCATATTTCTTTCATAAGAATGGGCTTAAGGACAACATAACGTTAGTTCTATTTCTACCGCAAGTAGAAGATCCCATCCCCATTGAACTACCAAAAAAAAAAAACAAGAGAAATTACTTTTAGAATGATTTGAGGTACCTAATATGGTTTAAAGTTTTTAGGGTTCATTTATATGTTTTTCTCAAAAAACAATTGGTGAAATCATCTAAGATGACTTGCCAATTTGGCTAGTTTGACTCGGAACATGGGGTGGTGGCCAACTCTAGGGCTAATTTTTTAAACACTTGTAGAATGCCTTCCCTTTTTGAAAGATTAAAAAAAAAACATAAATATAACATATTTGGGTTAGGCATGTGCTTTAGCGAGATGTACACACAATCCAACAATTTGTCCAACCGTTCAACTGTCATTTCTAAACAACAATATTGAGGGAAGCATGTGCCGTGGCAAACAATACATTTGCCAATACACAAAACCGAGGAAACCATATCCTTTGTATAAGTCACATGATTATAATTGGTTTTGACTGCATATACTTATCGTCCTGCAGGAGCAAATTGTCTATTTGTTCCCAAGGGCGGAATTGAAAAAAAAATTGATCAGAAAATTAGGGACCCATTTAAATATCATGACATTATTGTTTTTTTTTTTTTTAAAAAAGGATTTTCATCCCTCTAACCCTTAGATCTTGCTGGTCTAAAATTGGATGGCGCACATTCAACTTTGGGAAGTCATTTTTTTCAAGCCCATAGAGTGTGTGTTCGAATTTTAATTTTTTTTTTTTTTTGGAATTGATCTGTGATTTATAGAGGATACATCCCCAAAAATTGGGATCTGAAAAATATCCCTAGCATAGTTTTTGCTAGATAGATAAAATAGGCAGTTTGCTCCCGTGGGAGCAAGAAATCATTTGGCATGGGTATTGATGCGTTCCGAATGAACATGGAAATGGGTATTATAAATTTAGGCTATTTACTTGTGATGCAAGGTATATCAACAATTAGATATAAAATGGGGGTGGTTGAGGATGTGGGCACAAAATTCAAAACAAAAATTCTAAAAATGTTATGACATAATTTCATCTGTTGGATGGATGCCACATGACTTGTACAAAAAACATAAATGGTCTCATAGCATTTTTTATTTTCCTGAAAAGCCGTCAATCAAAACAATCGAGTAAGATTGGGATCTTTGATATTTGTCAAAAAAAAAAAGAAGAAAAAGAAGAAGAAGACAAAGATTAGGATCTTTGCTCCTATTTCTCAATATTTTACAAATAAAACTAAGTATAATATGCATTTACATGAGCATACATGGATAGACACACATGATTATTATCCAACATTTTCTATGCTCCCGGGAGCATATGCGGCATTTACTTCCAAGGAAAATTCTCAAATGTTGGGGATACAACTTCCTCGCGACCAAATCATTTCCCCCACAATTAAAAGAAAAAATAAATAAAGGAATAAAGAGATAAGAATCATGTACATTTTCTAAGACCGAAGAAACACCGTTTAGTCTTTGGATGGCTGGTGATTAAAAACTCCCAATAAATTTTACTTTCCTTTAGAAAAGGGAAATGTTTATATAGAGCCGAGGTTGTAAACATTTAAATTTGAGCCTACGTCAAAATTTTCACTAAAAGAGTTTGTTTTGATGCCCAAATATCCTCAAATCGATCATCTCGACATCAAGACGCATGGACATGAGAAAAAAATGGATTTCAAGTTTTGAAAATGGTGTATTTTATAACTCGTTTTTTTACCGTCAATTTTCAAGATTTTCAAGTTTTCATAGATCTGTTGATTGACACTATCTTTGAAGCTTTAAACTTTATAAATAAAGATAAAAATAAATTTTAAAGCTATAACAAATATTTCCCATATTGACACCACATTTCTTGTCACTATGTGAAGGTAGGCTCTAATTTGATTGTTTAGAGCCTAGGCTCTATACAAACCACCCTTTAAGAAATACTCATTTGGTGATTCAAAAATGGAAAAAGTTTATATAAGGTTTCAACCTTACTTCTATAGCTATGGATGCACCTCAAAAATCCATCGGAAAAGGTAGTTTTAATGTTGAAAAACCCTTTGATTGATCATCTCGACATCAAAATGTATGACCATGAAAAATAAAAAGATTTTAATTCTAAAAAATAGTGCATTTTACAACATATTATCTACACCGTCCATTTTCAAGATTATCATATGTTTATAGATCTACTTGATTTTAACTATTTTTAAAATTTAAAATTTTATAATTAGATATAAAAATAGATTTTGAGATAATCCTAATAACAATTTACATCAAAATTATATATCATGATAAAATTTGAAGGCGGACCTTACCTCTACAGCTACGGATGCATCCGTTTGCCAACTGCACCCTTAAAAAATTGATCCCTAAATCTTCGACTTAGGCATCTTTCTGACTGGGTCTTTGCCCGAAGGAGTAAATGTATATTTTTGTCGGTACACTACACGGGCTCATTATGTGGCCGCTTTTCTCAATACAAGGCTAGAAACTGCAACCGCAACCGCAACGTTACAACAATTTTTAATTTGGTATTCATTGTGCTCAAGAGCATGAATATATCTTGAGAGCCACAAAAACTTGTAATCGATCCATATTAGTGATCCATACCGGCTGAACTGTTAAACATTGATTAAAAAAAAAAAAAAACTCAGCTAAAAAAAAAATTGGTATTGGGCGTTTCAAGTGGGACTGAAGATTTCCGATCCAGTTGGGTACTAGAACCTCATTTACAAGTGTAGAACTAAACATGTAGAAAGCCCTTGGGAGAAGAATCTATATCTACTCTCTCGATCAGAAAACTTACTTGGAGGAAATTTGAAAACTTGAAAAACATCTAAAAAATTAAAAAATAATAAAGTTGAAAAACAAACTTAGATTTCATCCTTCTAAAATTGGAGGGATTATGTTTAATCTTGAGACATTTTTTTTTTTTTCAAGGGCATATAGGCTACAATTTGATTTTTATTTTTATTTATTGAGATTAGTCTGTCGATTGAAAATGTTGCATCCCCAAATTTTGATGTCCTATAAGCATTCTTAGATTGGGTTTGCTTGAGAGAGTAATGAATAGTATACTCCCATGGGAGTATGAAATATTTTGCCTAAGTGAAAGCCCTTTGATGACAATGTTATTATGGTCGAATGGAATGGTACAAAGCAATTACATTGAGAACCCTTGGCTTGATCACGGAGCGTGGAGTGTTTTGGTCTATTTATTAAAGCTAAACGGGTGCATGAAACACAATCACAAATCAACGAATCTGAGTTTGGGGAAGCATAGGATACAATCTATCCACCACACATCCTCGAAATTATTCAGGGAAGTATAGGATACACAATTTTGAGTTAGAATTTTGGACGGATACCCTAGAATGCAAACAGTCAGGAAATAGTAAAAAGATTGTACTTTTGGGTCAATAATCCAAGAAAATAAAAAAATTGAGGAAGATATTTCACGTAGAATTAGAGCTGGGTGGGTGAAGTAGTGCGATCAGAATTTTATGCGATCGTCACATATCAATGAAGTTGAATGGCAAGATCTATAAGACACCTGTGAGATAAGTTTTTTGCCCTATTGGACGAAATGTTGGGCAGTCAAAAAACAATACAGCCATAGAATGAATGAGTGTAGCAAGAAGGAAGATGTTGAGATGGATGAGTGGCAAGAAAAGAAAGAGTAGAATTCGTAATGAATCTATTTGAAAAAATTTAGGTGCAGCACCAATAGGTGATAAGATGAGAGGGAGCAAACCTAGGTGGCTAGTCATGTGTGGCACAAACCCCGTACAACACCTATGAGTTAGTTCAAGTGGAAGGCTAAAAAATGGCGATAAAATGAGAGAGTGGTTGGTCATGTGTGGCGTAGACCCATACAACGCCTGTGAGTTAGTTCAAGTGTAAGGCTAAAAAATAGTAAAAGGTGGATTCAAAGGATATGGTTGAAAATAATGATAAATAATTTACGTACTTATAGCATCACTAAGAGTATAACGCTTAATAGCAGCAAAATAACGGATCAGAATTTGTGTGATGATACAGATAATGTGGAATTATATGTTGGCTATCTGTTGAGTCGTGCAGCAAAAAAATTCACGCTCGCAACGACACTTTGTGCATAATTGGAAACGCACAAACAAACCACGTACACATCAGAAATCTCACACACAAAATCAGTGGAGAGAATACTCCATGCACAATAAAAAATAGAATACAAAAACTATTCAAAAACACAAACGCCTCTCTCTCTCTCTTGAGCTCTACAACTCATATCAATACCCAATGCCCTGCACAAATCGCCACGTCCAGTGGCCCACGCTATACATATACATATTCATATTTATACAAACAAAATCTATTCCTACTACACTATAAACCTTATCTTCGTACAACTAATATGTAGACCTGTACCTCACTTACCACCACACTACCAATAGGATAAGGCAATGTGGTTGGTTTACCTAAGCTTTACTTTAGGTGATCCCTCATCCTTATCATAATATAACTTTCTATTAACTCTCAAAAATAACCCTAATAATTCATTATTTTCATGTTAGTCCACAAATGATCTTGTGTGACGTTTGCCGTTCCCGCTGGCCCGTCCTTCCGGCATGTGCGAGAGTCGGCAATGACTCTCAATACCATCCACCACTCATCATCTATACTGATGGTTGAGATAAATACTTCTATGTTCATGGCACTCTATTAGGCAATACCGTTATATATAACTTTACATAACCAATAATAAAAGAAAAGGATCGCATACAATGAGACCATTTGCTTTAGATACAAGGTGGCCATTAAAATCAAGATTAATGTGACCATTTTGTATCAAATGTAAATGGTTTCATTCTATACTTTCTCAGAAAGAAAATGATTTTATAAACCTATAGAAAAGTATAAGGCTAACAACCTAGATTGAAGTACCCATAAATAAATACCTATAGAATAGTATAAGGCTAACAACCTAGATTGAAGGACCCATAAATAAATCACCAAATTTTCTTTTGCGAACATCATCCCAGGGGTTCAAAAGGGAAATTATATACGCTGAAAAACAATTAAGAAAAAAAAATAGGTATCTCAACTATTCGTCATGAAAGTGGACAGTGTCAGCTTGTCTCTATAGCATGATGTAGTTTCCCATAGGATTTGCTCTGAACTTTCACTTTATTTCTCTTTTGGCTTTAGCTTGCTCTTTATTGTACTGACTATTGATATTGGAATAAGATTTCGAAGTGACAAAAAAGTCAACCATACCATCATAGGGTCTCAAAGTAATTGAAATTTAAAATGATTCATGTTAACCCTGTAATTCTCTGAGGTTTGAAAGTAACTGAAATGATTCTTGTCACCTAACAGGAAGTAATAGAAATGATTCATGTCACATGAGAGGAAGGCCTCAGAGCAATTGCAATAATTCAATTCACGTCACCTGACAGAATTTTTTCACTTTATTTTATCCCTTCTCAAAGGACCCAGACCTGGAACTAGGCCCCAGCTGGCCCATCCTGGCAAAGCCAAGGCTTCAGCCAACCGGTTCTCGGCCCGGCCTGGCTAAATCTAAATCAGTGTTCCAAAAATTTGAACCGGCTTCAGAAATCAGCCAAGGGCAAGGTCCGAGTAACCGATAAGCCAGCCGTTTCAACTGACCTAACCGAACAAGTCTTGACGGGTTCAAAAAGTGTTTAAAAAATAGAAGAATTACGAAAAAAATCCAAAAAATATAAAAAATATATTTAATGCTTGATTAAAGAAAGCAGCTCCAAATGAAGTTGAAAAGAATTGGGAAAAAAAATACATTTCTCAAACAATCCATTTGTGCCCATGAGTATTTGAGAAATTTTTTGAAAAAGATGGGGAACATGTAAAAATAAATATTCATGGCCAAAACATTTTTCAATCTTTGCCAAAATGATAACAAAATATTTAAAAACATCTTACAAATAAATCCTTTATTTTTGGGGATTTTATATGTTTTTTTATTTTCTTTTAAACACTCGGCGCTACCACCAAAACCACCCAAAACCAAATTGATCAATGCCTGGTTCCAGTTTTTTTATATTGTTTTAAATACTCGGCCAGACCACCCAAAACCACATTGGCCAATGCCCGGTTCTGGTTTGGCGGGCCGAGTTTGCGAAGAATGATCTAAATAATGGTCGTGACTAGCTTGGCGCAGGTCCAGGGCCAGCCTAATGCCAGAAGCATACCAGAAACAAACCATTTTTGTTAGAGACATGCTCCTAATAACCCTGAATTTGCATGTACCATGAATCACTTTGATCAGTTTCAAATTGTGACTTCAATTCTTTCTCTAAATAAGTCACATTTTCCAAGTTCCTTTCTCTAATTAGACCACCATTTCTCATTATAGATTTCATTTCCCATTTCTAAAATGAAAGTAGTAGTGCTGCTTTGGACTACAACCACACCTCATTTCTCCATGATTTCTGATATGTGATGACCCAAAGCTCTGCAATCCTGAACTCTTATCCTCCAAGATCATGTGAAGTCCTATAAGTGATTCATCTAGACCACAATCTCAACTTTTTATCCGGTCTATATATTAAGAATGATGATAATGATCTAGAGATTGATAGATCTAGGAAATAATAATGATCTAGAAAGATATAATCACGATAAAGATGAACACGATATATTGTAATTTCTTCGGATGGTAGTCTTATTCTTATCAGTACAGATTTATTATAATCACATCTTTGATTGAGTCAATCAAAGATGAGTATATAGCAATTATAAATAAAACATACATCCTTCCGGTGTGGAAACTTTTACACGAATATTGTTCTCTAAATTTTTTCACTCTATGCATTTCAATTCATCATCATCATCCATTTCAATTGAAGATATGAAACTGTTTTAAAGCTCTAAATTCAATTTTTCCGAAGCAAAGATGAATATACATGTCATAAATTCAATTTTTCCGAGGCAAAGATGAATATACATGTCATGTAGAGTAGTTAGGGGTCCTCAATTCATAAAAAGGATAAAGTTCGGAGGGTCCGGGTAGGGTTGGCAACGGGACCCAAAAAAATGATATGGGATCCGGACCTGAATTCACCATACCTAGATCCGGATCCTAACCCGAAATATAGTGTGGGACACAGACCCGATTGGACCTCACCTAAAAATTAAAATATCTATGTAGTTAACAATATTTAAATGTATTTCATATATTGGGACCCAAAAATATTACCAGACTCGGGCTCGAATAGTGTTCAAGACCAAGATTTAGACCCGGACCCGACTCATCGGGTCCAATTTTTGGACCTATTACCTGGACCTGGGTCCATTGCCACCGCTGGCCCCTCGTAACCTTATCTTTTTGATAAAGTTATACTAAAATGCACCCACTTGTAAGTGACCCTTTTAAGACTTAAATGTCCTACATGACTTCCCAAGGACGAAAATCACTGAAACATTTGGACGTACTCTGATGAATTCGAATGAAAAATAAATATTCAATTGCAAAAAATTTAACAGCTAGGCTTCAATAATAGCATGTTCTTTGAAGGTGTTTTCAAAGAGTTGCAAACTTTTAAAAAGTACAAAAAAAGAGGGCTAAAATCGATGAGAATATATGGATATGTGATAGAGATCCAAGAACATGATTGATACATGTTAACAAGAAACATATTATACGATTTCATCTAGGAAAAGATGGTGTGTGAACAATGTGTATGTAAAAAAGGATTTTTTTCTTTTTCTTCTTCTTCTGGTTCCTTCCAATACTATAGAGAGAGAGAGAGTATTTTTTTTTTTTCTCTTGGTGGATCAAGAGTTTACCTTAATGTCTCAGAAGGTTCGAATGAAAGAGTGAAGAATTGTCCAAAGTTTTGAACATTCGAAAAAAAAAGAAAATTATCCAAAGTTACTGTCAACACGGACTGTGCACCTAAACTCGTTTTTACTTTTGTTTAAGTCTATGCATGAGAGAGAGAGAGAGAGAGAGAGCAGCCTATGCAAGATTGTGAATGAGAGAGTAACATTCAGAGAGAGAGAGAGAAACTTGTGTATGAGAGAATGACATTGAGAGAGGGGGGGACGGGGGGAGATACAAGCTTTCTTTCTTGGCTGCGGTTCGTGTATAGTGAAGACTTTAAACAATCAAAGTAAAACGCATATTCAAATAATGTTGAGAAATGTGGTTTTAATACTGGAAATCTTTGTGATAGCTTTAAAATATATTTTTATCTTTAATTATAAAATTTGAACCTTCAAAATTAGTGTAGATTGAGTGGATCCATGAAAACTTGAAAATTAACAATCCAAAAACGTATTACAAGATGAACTATTTCTCAAACTTAAAATCCATTTTTTTCTTATGTCCATGCATCTTGATGATATTTAGACATCAAAACAACCTCTTCTAAGGAAATTTTTTAGGAGTGCTTTAATGTGATTGTTTAGAGCCTCAGTTCTATATGAACTTTGTCCTTCTTTTTTTGAATGTTATTTATTACCATGATAAAAAAATTGAGATTGTATATTTTTAAGATTGTTTATAATTAGTATAAGCAATCTACCTAAGCTTTGCAATTATAAAGTTTGAGGTGTATCACCAAGTTTGAGAAATTTCTTTTAGATTTAAGCTTAATCAATAATATGATTTTACATTTAATGGTCACCTTTAATACGGTAGTTTTAGTGTATACATTACATCAATAAAACATTCCCCCTTGTGTATTCGTAACCATAATTTTAAAAAAAGCTTTCTTGGAAATTCCTCATCAAAATTTTCTTGCTATCGAGATTTTATGGGCCGGAAGTTTTAAGTAAGACCTCATTGGATAATTACCAAGACTATTATAAACTAAATAAATATTTATTATAGAATAAATTTATATATACCACATAATTATCTATTATTATTTATATATAATAAATGTTTATTGAGGTTAATAAATATGAGTTTGGAATATACAAAATAAAAGACTAAATATAGTATAGAATTTACAGAGGACAAAGTTGACAATTCATATGTATATGAATATGAAGATTTCAATAGTCACTATCCAATTCATGTACATTGTTGAGATTTTATTACTATTTATAGGTAAATAGCACATTTATCTTCAAATTCAAATTACTAACTTTGCTTTCAATTTTCTTACATGTTTTAAGGTCATTTTACTATGAGAATTATAAAAAAGCCTTTGTTTTTATTCATAATTATCAATCCTAAATTAACTATTTGATGTTCAGCAATGTCCATTATAAAGTTAGCAAGCTGCACGAGATAGACTTATAGGCAAATTTATATATAAGTTTATCTTTTTAGGAAGTTGTTTTTACTTTGTTCAAAGTCATTGGTTCAAAAGCACAAGTTTTTAGCTAGAAGTAGCTGGAAAAAAAAGCTGAAAATGGATAAAACTAATAATATAATTAAACAATGTTATATACAACCAATCTAGGTTTCCATTCCCACTTATGCATTAAAAAACCATTAACTATTTCTAAAACAAGTAAGGACTTGTATTCCCCACTTATCTACCTAACAAAAAATAACATATGCATAGAACAACTAATAAAATAATGTTACCTGCAGTATAGGCATATTAATTTAAGATAAAATAATTTATACCTGATAAAAATAAAAAGCCACTTAAACAAGCCCTTAAAATATTGTAATAAATTATTAACATCTATTTTGGGGAGAGGACTTTATCCTTATTGGATTAATTCAATTTTTTGGAGACAATTTTTGTTTTTCCCTCAATGGTAAAATTTTGGAGATAATTCACTTTGGGTTTGGCCCATGAATCAAAATTCAAATTTAAAAAAGTTCAAACTTCAATTCCCCCAAGATCTTAGAAGAGTAAAATTCGCCACAAATACAAATGGGTGGTTTCAAATTTTAAATTTCAAAATCCATAAGATAAATAGGACCACAAGCACGTGAGACGTTTAAACACACGTGTAGGCTACCTCAAAGATAGAGAGAGAGAGGGAGGGAAACGTGACACCAACATGTGACAGGCTGTCTGCCACAAAGATCGGGTCCACTCCGTCCTGTCCACCCATGTGGTGCCACGTGGTTTTTCGTACATTCGAATCGCACCCCTTTGCCGTTAAGCGGTCTAGGGTTAATAGGGAGAGGGAGATTTCTCTCTCCTCTCTTTCTCTCTCTACTTTTAGAGAGAGAAAGGGCCATGTGGGTCCCGGGAAATCGGATTCATGAAGATGCGTGTCTTCGAACCTGAGTGACGCATCCACTCGAAGTTTGACCGTCTGAGCTAGATCGTTTCAGTAAAGTTTCGGCGAAATATCGGTACGTCTGGGAGATTTCGAGCAGTGACGAAGCCTTGTTTGGTGGTGGAATATTTCGGGGAATGGGCGAGGCAAGCGACCTGAGGACTGTTTCAAAGCTCGAATTGGTCCACTCCACATGTAATTGAACTGGTTAGGATCGGTGATTCTAGAATAATAGTAGAAAAATATAATAGGAGTATATAGAGGTAGCATCTAAGAGAAGACCTAAAAATATATTAGATAAAAAATTAAAAATTGGGGTCTTATAATCAACTCAAACCTGGTCTTAGCCTTGCTGTAGTCCTTATGGGCCAGGTCAAGCCCAACCCAACAAAGGGGACCTTAGCCCAATTTTTTTCTAGTTCTATTTGGGTCTAGGCTAGTAAACTCAAAAAAAATAAAAATAAAAAAAATAAAAATAAAAAAATAAAAAAAATAAAAGGAGAAGGGATAGAGCAAGTCAGGCCCAATTTGGCTATACCCTAACCGTCGGTCACATTTTGCACCAGTATTTTAAAAAACGTCAGGTCAACACAAAATCGCTCGATTCAATTAAAAAATCAGTCACACCCCATTCTAGTTTTGCATATATATAAAAAAAGTATCAAATCTAGAAGGGAACGACTCTTCCACACAATAAAATGATGATTCTTTAAAGTAAAATGGTGATACGGACCAACGATTTACCGATATAGACTAATTTTTGGCTAGTTCATGATTTTTTTGTGTTTTTTTGCTAATTTAGTGTTTTTTTCAAATAGTAAAATGACAATATACACGGTTGATTCACCAAACCAAACCGATTTTTAGGGGGCCTGATCGGAGTCACATTCCATTTTTTAAATCACTGGCTCACGCTAATTCCGGATGGGATCACTATTCCGTACAAATAACTTCCTAAAACCTGTTTGGTACTTGCCAATTCCATATCAGATTCGGGATGGAAATGACTGGGTTGTGAAACAATGGAGCGACCTGGATGTCGGCCATTAACAGGTCTGGCTTTTTTTGCTCTAATAATTAGTCGAAATTTCGCTCCCGTCTCGGTTTCAATTTCAGTTTCGGAGAAATGATTACGGTACGACGAAGGTTTTAAGAAAGGAGGGTTCCATTGGTCCCTTCGAGAATGACTAAAGGCCGCAGCGCTGGCCACGGGAAACCCGAATCCCGAGGGGCATTTCTGTCATTGATGCCAGAGAGTGCGCCTTATGTTCCTAGTTTTCTATGCTACAAAGCCCGAAATTTAAATTGACCCATGAATTAAAATAAACCGAACAAAGGACGAAGCGTTGCGTTTTGACTGAAAGAGCGATTATCTTTCTACTAATTGGCTTTTTCGCCATTTTTAGGTGTAAAACTTAGGATTGCACTTTGAATTTTTCAGACGCCTTAAATGTTTTAAAATGAGGACCGGACTGCTTGCCTATTCTAATGATCTGGATTAGGATTTGAATATTCTGAATTGGAAATTAAGTTAAAAAAAAAAAAAACTAGGAGCATTTGAGGGGGAATGGATTTGGATCCCCTACTACATTTTATCTAAATAGGCGATTTATGATCTAGATCATTGGGTTTTAAAATATTATTTTTATTATCTTTTTATTCTAACTTCTAAATGTAATTGATTTTTTTTTAGAATTTTCCAAGTTAGAACTAAGAATGATCATTCTGGACAGAAATTTTCTTACTTGATTTTTTAAGTCTTTTCATTTGTCTGTGCAATGCAAATGACAATAATGTTCATCTCGAGACCCTTCGAGTTGGACCTAGAGGTTCAAAATCCAGTCCAGTTTTTGAAACTGTTTGAGGCACACTACCCAAGTCAAACTGAAATCTAATCCAGCTTTTGGATCTTTTTGAGGCACACTATCTAACTCAAACTCAAACCCTATTCAAGTTGGTTGTTTCCAAATTTTCATATACTCCTTTAAGCATACATAAATGAAGAGAATGGAATGGGCATGGCCATAGTATTGCCTCATGATGAGGTCACTGAGTCTATTTTTCTAAAGGTAGGACCTAAATCCCTACTAACTTATCACTTTTTGGAAGTGGCTAAAGTCGTAGGAGTCGCAATTCAGACTCTAATCACCTCAATGTGGTTTTCATTCCCACCATTAATATCACCCTATTAATGCCTTCAAAAAGCTAAACAGTTTGCCAATAGATGATTCAATCGAGGGACGGCTGGGATCTATGGATATCTACTCCCCTAAATCTAGACGACGGAATGATGGTTTAACAGTAAACTAGTTTCTAGAATTGCTTGTCGGCACCGGATATTTAAAAGGTAGCGTGCAAAGCCATTTAGAATAAGTTTAAGGGTATGTGCGTTGTTTCTCCTTTCTATTTGGCTCACAACTTATAGTGAAGAATGGAAAAATAAGTTGAGGTCTTTTGTATTCGACGATGATTCAGTGTGTTCTACGTCATCAGTCCGTTGCAAAAGCCGCCACAATCGCTGCAAATAACTGAAGTTAGCAGCTCTCCTACGTTCAAATCCGAAGACGCTCTCTCTCTATTCTTCACTTTTTATTTATGTTTTATATCTATTCAATGATACTATTTATTTTATTTTATTTATTTATATATATATATATTCATATTTTTTCAATGATACAATTTACCTTTGATACAAAATGGTTACAATTATTTATAAGTTATAACCATTCGACGTAAATTTTGATTGTTTGGGTGCACAACAAAATTGAGAAAATTTTATTTTGAAATTTGAGCTTGATCAGTGAAATAAATGCAGCCACCCAATTTTATATCTAATAAATAAGATTCATTGTGACTATTTCCAATGTAGAAATAGCCTTTTCTGATGGAGTTTTTAAGTATACTTTAATTCTACAACTTAAAATGTCAATCTTATATAAATATTTTCCCTTATCTTTTACTTTCCCCTCTTGTTTAAAGCATCTCTCATCTCTGTATTGTAATTGGAATTGGTTGGGATATAGATCGGTACAAGCATGGCCAATTTGGTCTAAAGTAGAAATCAAGTATGGTAAAAAACCGGGTACTTCCCAGTCAAAGTGGTTGGTTTCAACTATAATTCGATTAGCCAAAAAAAATCACGAATTTTTTTCTCATATATTTTATATTTTAAGTTGTTATTCATATATTTTCAGACGTTTTTAAAATTCATTTTCATATAATTGGACCGATCAATTATGATTGAACTAGATCCGACACTAATTTAGTTACCAGTCCAATCCTGATAACACTACCTATATTCATTCACATGGGCGTCACGCTCTCCGTACTAAATCATTGCTCTTGTTCTTTCTATTAGCACCTCGTTCACCTCGTGTAATATGCTAGCGTATTTTCCAGTTCTATAGATAATTATATTATAAATTTTGTAAAATGATTTAATGCTCTTGTGGAGCATACTATCCATTACTTCTATTGGGTAAAACTGGATCTCAAAATAGCCAATGGTGCTTTGGTTAGGCCCCCAGAGGTCAAGATACCTCTTTGCAAGATGTTTTGAGCTACAGATTTTTTTTTTGGGATGTAACCTCTTGAATCGGAGATCAACCTCAAGATACAAATGTGAAATGATGCACTATGTGCTTGATTGAACAAGGACAACTGCTTTTTTAAGTGCACGATCTGACTCTTGAGGAAAACATAATCTACTTCATTTTTATATATAATCATGTAGTGATTCTTATGCTGATCCCAATAATTTATAGGAAAAAAAATCTCCAAGTAGCTATCTTCCTGATGGAGTTAATGTACAAAATGCTCTTGCACAATCAAGCCACAAACACATAGGGGTGGCAACATGTCGGGTACGGGTCAGGACCTGCTAGATCTCGACTTGGACTCAAATAGTATTTAGGTCCAAAATTGGACTCGCACCTGGACTTGTCGGCTCCTGGGTCTGATAAGCCCCATTGCCACCTTATGGCTATAAGCTTTTTTGCCTTTTTTTTTCTACCATCATATACCCTATGATTATGAACTTCTTTTTTTTGCTAATAATATTGTAAATGTTATTAAATTTTTTTATTATGAACGTCTAAAGTGTGCCTAAAGACACATGAATGCCATCATATACCCGATGATTATAGGTGTAGATCGCGTTCAGCTGGACTCAGACCCAGACCCTAACCCAAATATTATTCGGGTTCAAAATTTGGTCACAAGTTTAGTCAGGCCCATTGCCACCCCTACAAACACATAATTTATATATAATTCATCATGACTATCCACCACTAACCCTTTCTCCAAGTTCTCCCTTGGATTTTCTCTCCTCGCCCTCTCAAATCCTTGAATTTCATCTCCTGGTCATTTTGCTCTAAATGATCAAATTAGAGTCCACGTCGAAAGTTTCACTAGAAGAGGTTGTTTTGATACCTAAATATCATCAAATTGATCATCTCTACATCAAGATGCATGGACATGAGAAAAAGATGGATTTCAAGTTTTGAAAATAATGCATCCTGTAATACTTTTTTTGAACGTCAATTTTTCAAGTTTTTATAGATCTGCTCGATTTACATTATGTTTTAAGCTTTAAATTTTATAATTAAGGATGAAAATATATTTTAAGACTATCACAAAGATTTTCAGCATTAAAACCATATTTCTCGACACTATTTTAAGGTAAGCTCTAATTTGATTGTTTAGAGCTTATGTTCTATACAAACCGCACCCTTTTGCTAATTATTCTCTCTCTTAATTATTATTTTTATGTATTTTGTAGCAACATTTTTTTACCAATAGGAGGGGTGTGACGTCATCTACATGAAGTATAACTTCACCCACATACACCATTAAATGTCACTAGTGTACTCCATGTGGGTGATATTACATCCCATATAGATGACATCATATCCTTCCTAATAATAAAAAATACCTTTATTAAAAAATACTCGATATGTACAAAACAAATGTATAGAAATGTCTAAAATTTGTTGAATAGAATAATAAATTACTCCAAAACACCTTAACATAACCCTTACTTATATTCATCCAATGCGAAATTTGCCGTTTGAGCTTCATCATTGAAATAAATACAGTATACTAATTTCACATCTGAAAGTTAAAATTAATTATGACCACCTTATACTATTTTTCAGCTTTTTTAAGTAAATTCTCTCTAATTCCCTCCTGAAGTGTAGTCCACTTCCCGTCGTTTTGTTTTGCTTTCTTTATCTTTGACGTTTCTCCTTTTGTCCCCTGTCTCTCTTGTGAGTCTCTAGTCAAACTCCAAATTCTGAAGTCCTAACTGAAATGAGCCGGCTTTAGCCGGTTAAGCCGGCGTACAACGCCGGCTAAGACCCTCGAAAACGACCGTTTTATTAATTAACCCCGGGGTAACCTCGATTCTATAAGTCGCACGTGAAGGACCTTTCTCAGTTTTCGCAGGTGTAAGGCCGGAGGAGCGAGCGCCCAACATTCTAGAGAGAGAGAGCGCCAAGATTTTAGAGAGAGAAGGGGCCATGTTCATCGCGCCACCCTGAGGCTGCCATTGAATAACTGTTGCGGAATATCAGAGAAGCCGTGGGAGTTGCGAGTTACCTCAGAGCATTAAAAACACCGGAATATTTGCCTCCCTTCTCTCTCTCTACCATTTTCCCCCTCATCGCCTTCCCCCTCATTGAAGCACTCTCTTTCTCTAAACCCCCTTTTTTTTATCTTTCTACGTTCTCTTTTTTGCCGCTCTGTTTCTCTCTCTACCCCTCTTCTATTTTTACCGATTTCTTTCTCCCTCTGCGCCTCTCTCTCACTAACCCTCTGTGTCATTGTCACATACACTTTCTGTCTTTGGGTTCGTCGTCATCCCTACGCGCTGCAAACGCGCTGCAAACGCGCTACTTCTCTCTCTTGCTGTCCTGGTTTTGAAGCCCTCTCCTACTCTGTATATCAGTGGGGAATCCGTGTGTAAGGGAACCGAAAGTAGGGTAAACCGATATAAAGCCCCCGATTGTAAAGAATATTGCCTTTTTAGGCACGGAAAAGACATTTAGGGGAGAGATTTTTAGAGAGAGAAAGGAAATTTCGCATTTCTTGATAGAGGAAGTCGCTGAGAAAGGGTTGGCCGGTATCTGGTAACTGATTGGTGGAGAGCGGTTTCTTTGATATTAAATCTCGCGGTTGCACAGTTTAACTCTCTTAATGCTCTGAGAAAGCCTCTTAGAATTAACTTTTTTACAGACGCCATTCTCTGTGATGGGATAACGATTTACGGGTAACAGGACGGTTTCTTTGCGTGGATTGGTTATCAAAGGTATTCTGCAAGAGAAAAAAGGTCAAACGAGTGATTCTTACCGTGATTTTGCCAGGAAGCAGGGTCAAAAGATTGATTTTCACCTTGATTTTGAGAGGATACGGCTTGTGAAAGTGATATTCGCATCGATTTTGGTGTAATCGTTGGATTTTTGAAGGATTTTTATTCAGATTGGGATTTATATCCGATATTTGGATGGAAGTATATGAAAGTGATCCAATGAGCAGCTTCTTCAAATATTTCATGTAAATCCATCGCGAAGTTTTCTTTCCTTTCTTTTTGGGAAATTAGGTTACGGAGTAGTTGCTGAATCAATATTGTTTCAGGTGACATTAAACAAAAGGTGATCAAGCTTAGTTTGAGAGAAACAGGGAATCAAAAGACGTGTTTCTGAAGAGCCACTCTGAGAACACGGTTTATTTCCAAGGGAAAAGCAGTTTCTGGTAATGTTTTTGATGAATTTGGCTCGAGATTTGGGGAAAAGGATGTTTCCTTTACCATCGGGCTTTTGAAGTACTATGGCAGTGATATGCATACATAGACATGACGCTTTACATTGCTTGCGAAGCTTCAAAGGTTTTGCTTTAAGCTATGATTTTGCACATTCACTTCTCCCTCTCCCCCCCCTTTTTATCTGAATTTTTGGGCGTCTCGACTTCTTTTTCTTCGTGTATTGAGACAGTGAGTATTTGGTAGCAGCTATGGAGGAGGATCTTAATGGAGACTTTTGTGGAACTGAATCTCCTGGCCGAGAAGTGGAAGTACATTCTCCTAGGGCTTATTTTCCAGGTTTCCTTTAGCTCACTCTTTTTTGTTTTCCTTGGCTTTCTTTCTCTTCCTTTTATTTTCTGAAGGATAAGAGTACAACTAGAAGGAATGCAAGGTATCGTGCCATAGATTAAAGCAGAGATTAAATGATATGAAAGGTCAGAAAGGCATTTGTCAAATTCCTCTGGGTAATACTGTCATGTCAATCCTAATCCCTGATTTTGCTTTGCACATACTCCTTAGGTGGACTTTAATATTTGATGGATTCAGTGTTTATTCATGATACCATGTTTTGACACATAGATTCATTAGTTTATATTGGTAATGAAAAATTGATCACTGGAGTATTATGTTCACCTGATCGCACATCCAACCCCTATGTGTGAGAGAGAGATTCTGATGCTATTTCGTGTGAAATCCTACCACAGGAGAAACGATCCGTATTCTGATGGGCGGTATGCTTCAACTGCAGGAGGGATAAATAAAATTTCGTTTAGTCCACATTTTACATGTTCTGGTTTCCACTGATCTTAACCACCTAATGAAACTCCATCTACTTGATTGCATGCTTTCCTGTTTGCTTACAACGATGGTTACATATCAAGTAATGTGGATTTCCTCTGCTGCAATCCTATAAATCACTGTTAGTGTTATATATTGATGATGTGAATGTTTCTTGTTATTGGAAGTTTTTTGGGTACTCTATATAATATCAAAACTGTTATTTCATTGTTGTTTTTTTTGTTTCTTACTGATAACTTGAATTTGATTTCTCAGAATGGTACATCGTCTTGAATTGTGTTTTTTCAATGCTCTCTATTCCTTTGCATCTTAAATGTAGTAAACTGATGCTTCTTTGATGAGATGTAGAGAATGACCATCATATTGGATTTTCTATTACTGCAGTATCTTCATGGATTGGCTGCAAGAGGAGTTCATTATTTGCATCAACCTGGACCCACTCTTCAAGATGTTGGGTTTATTTTCCTGCCAGTGAGTTCTAATTCTCTGGGCTTTGTTTTACTTATGTCTCTCTCCCTCTCTCTGGTTTTTTTTTGTTTATGTTTTCCCAATCATTTCATTCTTTCATTTGTTATTTATTTTATGGTTATGGTTAAAAAAATGGTTATGGTAGTGCTCTTGTGCATGTTTTTTATAATGAGGCATACTGTGCTTTTATTTCTCAGGAACTTGGGCAGAACAAAGCGTACATCAGTGAAACTCTGTTTACTTTCATCTTTTTGTCCTTCTTCTTGGTAAGTACACATCTTCTCTCCTTAAATTTCAGGAAATTTTGTTTCTATTTTGTTTTTGAAGATTGATTTTATTAAGTTAATTATCTTTTCTTTTTTGAGTGAAGTTGACATGTGCATATATCATAAAAGTATGTTATATTATTACGAAAACTTCCACCTTCAAGATAGGAGCTCTACAAATAGGTAACGCACAGGTTGGCTCTTCTACATGCTGTTAAAATTGACTAAATAGAAAATTGGGGATTAGAGTGTCCCATATCATTAAAGTTTGTTGACTAAATTATCGAAAATGGATTGACATCTTGAGCAGTATTGATTCCTTGTTTTGATGATTAAAATTCATGAAGAGGTTCTGTGGGTGTCATGAATCAGCATCGCCTGATTTCATTTTTTTTCCTTTGCATTTCACATAAATTGATGTGTGGTTGTTTTATGATGATAGTTGTGAATTTATCCCCAATTTGTTTTCTGGGTACAAATAATCCACACCAAGACCCTGTGAAAACTTGTTATAAGTAATAATTGATCAAGTCTTTACAATGTGATTGTGGGAAGGTCTTGTGACTATAGCTGCTGCGACTGTGACCTAGTTAAGAGAGGAGAAGTAGATGTCAATGATTTTTTTTGGGATGGGGGGGTTTTGGTGGAGGGGATGAGGAATCGACATTTAGAACTATGAAGAGGATATATAGTGGTAATTCTAGTCTATCAATAATCATCAGTGGCAAAATGAAACTTATTCTTGGCAATGTTTTCACGAGTTCTGTTAGCTTTAATCCATGGTGTGTTATATTTTATGTTACTCTTGATTTGAAATTTTTTGCATTCTTTTGCCCATAAGAGCATGGAAAGATAGAGCTTGGATATGGATACAAGGACGTCCAAGCGGGGCCCTTAAAACCAGATGCTTGGGTCTGTGAAGATATTATCAGGGTAATGGCTGATCATTAATCCTTATGACGGTAGATGGTAATAGCTTCATTGTTCTTAGTATCAATTGTGTTGATTTTGGAGGAGTTGAAGTAAACAATTCTATTAATGATGTCTTAGCTGAGGGAATGTGTGGAATGAAAATTTCTAAAGAATGCCTAAGCATATAGGTGTTGGACCAGTTTGGAGATGCATGGCAAGGGAAGTAAGGTAGCCTAATAGATTTAGTTGTCAGAAGTACTTAATAATGAATTAAGAGTATGCACCTTCCATTTTGTGGCTTTGGAGTTGAAGAAGTTTTTGTATTAGTTGCTGGATGTATTCAGCGCTATAATTAAGTGGAGCTTCCATCTTGAAATTTGTGGCGCTGTCTAGTTTACTCAGAAGGAGCGCCCAAAAGTGTTTGATTTTATGTGATGTGGTCATGTATATCCTGATCTGCAGAGCTCTTTCATTGGGTGTTGCACTTGCACATTTGCAAGAATGAAAGTTGAACATGGATTTTTTTTTCCTCATAACTCACTGGTTGACCTAGAGGTGCTAGTTCTAATGTGTGTTTAGTGAAGCAGCTCAAGAGGACGATCAGGAGCAGCTGCTTGCCATGGAGTTTAAATCTTGACGTCAGTCATGCTGCACTCACTGTTTTGTGGGCTTTCAGTGATAGCATTAGCTGGTCTTGATCGTCATCACCATAACCTTTTCCCAATCAATTGGGGTCATTAGCTGGTTGATGAATGATTGAATCATTTAAATCAAAGTGGGACTCACCGGCCTTCTACCTATAATGTTGTGAAAATTGGATAAAATCTTTCTGGATACCTTTGGGCAGGTGGGATTTATTTGAAGTTGGCTTGCTTACATCTGCTCTCATTTGTTTCTTGATACTTGATGGTTATTTTTCAGAACCAGTTGCGAGTCATTGAACAGTGTGGATGGCATAATGGGAACTGGTTGAAACTCCAGTATTTTTACTCGATAGGTGCTCTTCCTTCGTATGAGTTAGCAGCATTCTCCCATTTTACTGAAGACTGCATGGTGTTGAATGGATTGGAAAATGCACACCGTAAATCGCATTATATTATCCTTGATTGTTGATAATTTTAGACCTTGTAGTTGACCACTTTAATTGATGTTCATGGAGCCCTTACTGCTGTTTCAAGTATTAGAATTCAAAATACCTTGGATTATGTTTTAAGATGGGTATCTAGGTGGATGGAGAGGTTGGGTAGCTGTGAAGAGATGTATCAAGCTTTATTGATTCTTAATAATGTATAGTCTGTATTTTTGTTTTTATTTTTGTCGTATGAATGATTCTGATATAGATGTTAACTGTTACAGGTGAAGTTCTAGATTCATTTAATGGTTTTAACTTTTGCGCAACTGGAAAAAGTGTCATTCTCAGTGAACTGCTGCTCGAGTTTGCACGATCATTTGTTAGTTTATTACTTTAATTTATATTACTGATTTTTTTGTAAATTCTTATTGTGATTATAAACAAATTCTTTTTATGAACAACGGTAAGCAAATTCTTAGCGTAGTAATGTAAATTTCAGTCTAGCCCATTCACCTAATTATTATTGTGGAAACATTGAATTTGAAACCTAATAAGATGTAATTTTCAAAAAAGCAGATTAAGATACAATTGGTTGTAAAACTCAAAAGGAAAAAAGAAGAAGATTGAAAGTGGTTGTATGTATGATTTTAAGTTGATTTTCTTCTCTTTTCTTTACTGTATGTTTTATTACCTTTGGTTGGGTGCTGGTTATTTATTTTTTGGTCCAAATGGTAGGAATCTTGGTATTCTGTTGGCCTTTTCACATCTACTACCATGTTGAACTGTTAGAACTACTGACGTGGAACTAATATCAATCATGTGTGCTATCTCTTGTAGCTGCTATGAACTTTGTGAGGATTAGATAATCTCACTATCTCGCCTTTTCTTTTATTTTCATTTCTCATCTTTGGCATAATCTGTGTTTACCTGTCACCATTTCTCTAATGTGTTTCTTTCTGTTGCAGTGGAGTTTTTATCCTTTTGTGTTCCACAGCAAGAGATTCTACACAGTTCTTTTATGGTGCAGGGTTTTGGCATTTCTAGTTGTAAGTTCCGTTGTACCCATTTCAGTGATTTTGATTGTACTTTTCTAGCATCATAATTGCTTTTTTAGTTCTTAAGATTTTCTTTGGTTTCTGGAATAGAAAGATGGGTTCCTTTTGGCCCTGTCACTGCCAGAACTTTGCGACGATGTGCACATTTTTAAATACCTACTGCTTTAACGTGCCAGTGGCATATCATGTAGGCAACCAATACGAGTATTGGGTGCTGCTAGGATACCTGTAAATATAAAATGACATACTTATTTTTAATGAATATAAAGTGAATACTTGTAAATATAAAATGACATACTTATTTTTAATGAATAAAAAATGAATACTTGTAAATATAAAATGACATACTTAAGTTTAATGAATAAAAAGTATTATGCATATTGTTGCGGTAGACATATGTAGTGATGCGTTGGATGCTTATATGCATATATTTATGTCACTTTAAATATAATATGGATTTATCCATGTATTAGATAGGATGCTCATATTGATATCTGTGACCTGGATTTTGTAGAAAAGCCTAGTCGTATCGTCATTCTGTGCGCATGTGTTTGTATTTCTACGAGTACCTGAGCACCTTAAGCTTAGTGTTTACTTGATGGAAGCACTCCTGCGAAGAACTTAAAGGCTTTGAGCAGTTTTTTAACATATCAAATAGTCACCCTTTTTTGTTTTATTGACTAGACAGTGAGTGGACTAAAGCTGGGGGCTAGGCTTATAAGGTGGTGTGTATTCATAGATATTTCTTGTTGTGCATAGAATCGTGTAGGGTATCCCATTCTTCTTAAGGTTATTTTGTTATGAAGACTATCGGAAATCTCTTTAATTTGCTCCAGAATACGAGGAATTTAATTTTGGTAGGTGAACATGATTGTGCTTTTAACAAAAAATAAATGGCTATGATAAACAGGAGTACCAGAACTTCTTTCTAGGTTAGCACCTCAGTCAGGAATCCACAGTTATAGGAACCCCGAAAGGACCACGAAAGGATACTAGTACATAACTGCTAATCCACTAACAAAGATATGCGTGCACCTTTGCCTCTGTTGAATTTACTGCTTAAACAACTTAACCTTACATAGGCTGCCCTTGGATTTCTTGTGAGTACCATCAAAGATTACCGTCCTGACAGTGTCACCTGATTCATTAACCACAAGTACCTTAAAAGATTCCCTGTAGTCAGCCCTGTTAGCCCCTTCATTGATATGCACCCAAGAGATGAAAGTCATCTTGCCCCTCCCGTTCCCTGCTAAAACTCTCTCTCTCCCCCCCCTTCAGTCCCCGGCCCCTCAAGGCGGGCTGCTGGTTGGCCCATCTGCAATGGGCTGGTGCTTCCAAAACGGGCAACACCACTCTAATTGTGATCCTAAAGATGACTTGGGAAGGAAACCAGGATGTCTGTAATAGGAAGTCTAACATTAAATCAGCGTGGTTTAGTGGGTGCTTAATTGTATCTTATTTCTCTTTGCCCATCATTTAAACGAGGGAACTGGAATACCCTACTCTTTTAATGTTTTACCCACGAGTGTCGTGCCCTTAAAAGATATTTATTTTGACCCATTCTTTTTCTTGTGCGGTGCATGTTTTGTACTGCTTTGACAATTAGAATTGGATGATCTTTATGATATATGCCATTGATTTAAGTTTATTGATAGATTTATTGGTTTTGATAAATTTTCTTTCTTATGGCAGGTATGTCAAATTCTCAGAATTATTACATTTATGGCAACTCAGCTTCCAGGACCCAACTATCACTGTCGTGAGGCATGTATATATGTGGATGCTATGTTAATTCTTTTTATTTTGTAGTTCTCATCCTCTATGATTTTCTGTTATGGAGATCAGTCTTTATTCCTTTTTACTTCTCATTATTGTTTCTGGAGAAATGAATCCCATCTTTTTTAAATCCCATTCTGTGCACCCTTTAGTTTGATTATTCTTAATTCCGATAATTTTTGCGTTGTTTTTTTATTTATATGTAGGGATCCAAACTTGCCAGATTACCTCGACCTGATAGTGTGATGGAAGTTCTATTAATTAATTGTAAGCTCACAACATTATTTCGCTTTTAGCAAATTTTACTTTATATTATGTGCACCTGTTAGATGTGATAATCGGCTTTCTGCCTTTTGGGTGCAGTTCCTCGGGGTGTGATCTATGGCTGTGGTGATCTAATATTCTCATCACATATGATCTTCACTCTTGTTTTTGTGCTCACTTATCAAAAGTATGGGACTAAAAGGTGAACTCTAGGTCTTTTTACAAAATATTGCCACATCTGCATATCGATTTTTATCTCTATCTATGTACATGTGTTGTGTAGAGTTTTCTTGTCTTCCCATTATGCTCAATTCACTATGGCTGAAGCTTTCCAAAATTTTGGGCCTGTGCTGCAGGATTATTAAGCAACTTGCTTGGTTGGTAGCTGTAATCCAGAGTCTCCTGATTATCGCTTCACGCAAGCATTACACGGTCGACATTGTGGTTGCATGGTAAATAAAAGAGAGAACTAGAGAAAAGAGAAGTAAAATTTACTTGGTTAAACATGTCATCCAATGGAGTATGGTGTATGGTGAACCAAAGTAAGCAGCCACTGTTGATTACCAGCAACAGGTTATGGATATTAACTTTGCCTGAGTGAATCTCCCTATGGGCCCCACTGCAGCTAATCTCCACTGTTTATCATCAGATTCAGAAACAGGCAGTGGACATCCAGTTGGATCACCATTTATGCTAGTCTCTATTGGATTATGGTACATAGGTGTTCTCTAAGGGATTATGGTATACTTCTCAAGTTGTGTTCTGGCTTGGGGACCCGAACCGGCTGCATCGCTGGGTTCGAGTCGGCCGAGCTGACTCAGCGAGGAGACCTGAGCTACTCAACCGATATTTAAAAAAAAAGAAAAGAAGAAGAAATAATGGCTAAAAATTAGAGAAAAATATATTAGATCAGGTATTCAAAATCAAAAAAGTAATTCATGGTATAGGAATCATAAATCAAAATCAAAATGAAAAAATAAAATTAAAAAATGCATTTTGGGCAACCCAGGCAATTCTTAGTTGTCTTGCTGGTTTATGACTTGGGCAAGTCGCCCGATACCCCGCTGCGTTTGAGTCCAATCGGGCGTTTCGGAGTTGACCCGCCTGTTTTGTAAACACTCCCCAAGTTATTTTACTTTTGCTGCAAGTTGCATGTGATTTTGACTGTTTGGCATTTAACTCTTTTTTGGACCATAGGTACACGGTGAATTTGGTGGTCTACTTTGTGGATAGGCAACTGCCCGAAGGTCTGTGCATAACTGACAATTGTATGTTTCATCTATATTTTTACTTAATAAACTCTAATCTACTTTTGAGTTGCTAATAAACTAATTCTGATGATAAAAATGAGATTTTGCTCAGGATTTGCACATACTATTGTAACTATACATTTTAAATTTGTATTTTCACCCCTGTATTTAAATTTCTCAAATACCCTTTTTTTATCTTGGAATTAATATGCTTTGATGATCCCATTTTGTTCTGGAAATAAGAGTGATACAGACCATTCTTACCCATGATTTACCTGCAAAAACTTTTCTTTTCAATATGAGATATACAGTTTCCTTCCCACCTATCCCACATTTTGCGAATGTTGTAGATACCCCTTTTTCATATCAGCATAATCATAAACTTCAACCCGACAAGTTATCAAAAAAATTGACAAAACAGGAAAAAGAAATATAAAAGCTTTAACATGCCATGATAGTAGTTAATATTCAAATGTCGTCTTTAGCATCTCATTTTTGTCGTTTTTATCATCTCCTTTCCTCTTAATTTCTGACATAATGTGCAATTTGGCTACTATTGTTCGGTTAAAGTTGTTATGGCTAGTAACTGTTACCTGTTCGTTCCAAAATTGCAGAATTGACAGATAGAATGGGTGGGAATTCTTCATCGTTGCTGCCCATTAATGGCAAGGATAAAGATAGCAAATCAAAGGAAGAGCTCCACATGCTCTTGAATGGCAATACTGGGGATTCCATAGATTGGGTATGATACGCTGGAATCTTGTATTTTTTCGAATAATTTCTATATTCAGTTGAGAGCTTCAAAGTATATTGTATCTACTCATCTCTATCGTTTGATGAAAATCTTACCAATATATAGAAGATAAATTTCAAACAGACAAAATGTCTTCTTTGGTAAATTGAGATTGGCCGGGTATTGTGATTTTTGTCTTTACTTTTATGGAAGGTTTTTATGAAACTTATCAAACCAAAATCCTGTAAGGTTCAAACATATTATTGAGAATGTAGTTAGTGAACAATTGACCTATCAAAGCATAAGTTAAGAAAATATAAGATCTCTTTAAGGCTATAACAATGTGTTTTTTTTTTCAGAGACAGCGGCCACAGATCAATGGAAAGTACATGGAAGATGGAACACCTGTTCATACTGAGATGGCGATGAATGGTGGCGTATAGCCTGTGGATATATCTTGCACTGAAGGCTCAGCATGGTTTCATCATTCTTGGTTTGAAAGCAAAAAAGATGAGTGCTTTGTTCCCCCCAAGTTGTATTTTATTGAAAATAGAATTTTGATATGGGTTTTTTTATTTCTTTAATTTTCTTGCTCATTGTAGGCTTCTCAAGGCAGTTAATTTGTGGCTTCAATATTAGCTGTTTTCTTTTCGCTTGTTTATAGAATTCATTAATGCATTCCCCTGTGCAAGCAGTGAATGTTCCCTGGTTTCCATTGCTTGGACCTCTGCTTATTTGGTTCTTGTGTTGGTGAAATGGATGTTCTGATTAGGGTGGAATAGCATACACACACCCTTTTTCTTCTTCTTCTTTTTTGGGTATTTAAGGGGAGGTATTTCAGTGGAGAAGGAGGCGTCTGCCCATGACAGTAGCATACACCCTTTTTTTTTTTTTGGTAGAGGTATTTCAATGGAGAAAGGGGCATCTGCCCATGATAGGAATGAAACTCGAGACGTCATGTTGTGATGCTTCGCTACTCTAACCACTCCTTCCTTGAGCCTATTCTTGAATGGCATGTTTCCTTGGTATATGATATGGTACATGGAATACCATTCGTCGCCTGTTTTTTGAACAGTGGAGATTGACTCTGAATATTTATCATTACGGGCTAGGAATAATCTCCGGTCTTATGGAATTGACTGGTCGAGCCCAAGGTCTATGCACACTCCCCCCCGTAATTTTAATGAGGTAAGATGCTGTTGCGTGTCTGGGTACAGGGTAATCCACTATCCATTTCTTGATGACAGATGGTGGAGATTTAACTGTTCCTTACTAAAACTTCACGGTTGCGTGGTTTAGTTGTGTATATACATATCAGGAGCTGGTGGTCATGGTTTCGTAGTCCTAAGAAGCTGCCCAATTGAACTGTTTTTCTCTAGGGCCGTAAATGGGTCAGGTTGGGTTTGGGTTTGGGTTTGGGTTTGGGTTTGGGTTTGGGCTTGGGCTTGGGTTTGAGTTTGGGTTTGGGCTTTGGGCTCTAAGTTAGACCTAGACCTGCCGTTGTGGCCAGACCCAGATCTGTCGTGGTGGGTCCAAATAACCCCAAGCTAGACTCAGGTCCTAATGGCTCTAAAATTAATTTTTAAAACCTACAATAAAATTTGAAACAGAAAAAAATGATACGAATCTTGCTGATTTTTGAACATTTATTTGTAGGGTGAAATGGATGGTCTAAATGATTTGTTGCACCATATACTGTTTTTAGAATCTGAACTTACTAATAGTTTTGCACAACCATAATGTTCAAACTGAGTTGATTGATTTAAAGGCTTTTCAACACTTGAATTACAATTTTTTAAGAGTTATTAGGGGGAGGATTTGCTTATTTTGATAGGGCTGCAGCTCTATCAAACCTAAAAGTAATATTTTTATATAATTAACATTTATATGTATAGAAATAATATTTTTATATAATTAACATTTATATATATTTATCTGTATTGTATACTAATATATACTTGGTTGGGTTGGGTGGACCCTGTCTTGGTGGGATTCAAGCTGTACCCAAACCAGACCTATCGTCGGGTCCATTATTTAGGTTTGGACCCAGTTAGGTTGATCCAAAATTTCTAATTAGACATCCTTTAGAACTTTATTTTTTTAGCTAATTACAGGCAATTTGAAAATTATATAGTTCTTTCTTACTATTTTTTTTTTTTTTTTGGACAGTCATTTTTATTTAGTACAAAAAATGAGATCCAGCAGAATTATAGCTCCAAAAATGAAAAACACAAGAAACAAACTACCAACCAGTAAACGCCTACTGCTCAAATTTTCTCAATAACTAAGCTACTACCGTGCGCACCTAGTTTTGCAAGTCCATCAGAGGAGAGAATACAGGGGTGGACAAAGGTCGCAAGGGTCAGGTGTTTGAGTGCTTTGCCCGTTGTCAGAGTACGGTCCCCCAAAGATAGAATTCTGCTAAAAACAAGAAAAGAAAAATTCAAGTGAGAACACAAGCTATTTTGTTTGGCATAATTGGGGTAAAAAGGCGTGATAAAGTACATGGTTGGGTCAATGTCAAGTTTCCTTTCCAATGGAGTTGCAGTTTTTTATTCTCTTACACAGCTGTTTTGGAGGTTTGGACTGGAGTGATATTAGCCCCTACGTGCCTTCATATTGGGCCTCCCTGCTTGATAGGTCCTTCTAAAGTTATTCCTTAGAGCCTGTATGGTCAGGAAGAAGAGGGTGAGTTAGGCTTCATGTACCTTCCATTTCCCACTCGTAAATATATCATAGTGAGATAGATGTGTTTAATATATGATAGGGAGAGAAGTGTTGGAGTTTTAGTGAGGGCGCATGTACTATGTTCCCTGGGGAGCATAGTTTACTTCGACTCCCTTCGTCAGAACACTTATTTGGGAGGATTTGTTTAATCTGAAATTTTGCGCACAGCTTAAGAATTACTAGATAATAATTTTCGAAAAAAAAAAAAGAAGATATTAGAGGTTCATAACACTTAGATCTTGCCATCGAAAAATTGGAGTCTATTTAATTTTGAGGCTCCTTTTTTTTTTTTAAGTGTATAGAGGGTACAACTAGAGAAATCTTTTTATGGAAGTTAATGTATGGGTTGAAGAGGTTACATCCATAAATTTTGAGGTCTTATAATTAATTCTAAATAGGGTTTTCCCCTAGGGGTAAATGGACATTCTGCTAAACATCTTATAGCTTTAGAGGGATATTAGGGCCTTCTTATGTTTATGTTCTTTGAGAGAGAGGGAGGACCTATTTTGTCAAGAGAGGGGAGCTAAGTGAGCTTTTTACCATTGAACGCAGGCTAAAAATAGTGAGGGTTTTGCTGTTTATTTTCTGTAATAATAATAAAGCTGGACTCCCTGGTTTGAAGGTGTTGCTCTGGGTTAAATAAAAGGTCTATACCAATATCGTTAGATGCGCTTTGCTATGTGGAAGAAGCCCAGCTCTGTGCCATCTGCTACCAAACCGCTTGGTCTCACTTCATCTGAATTCACCCATCTCCACAAAATTTTAAAATCAACAGTATTAAAGTTACATAAATAAATTTTTACTTTTAAAAAAACTTATTTTTATTCCAAGTCACCACATAACATCGATGAGATTATACATTCCTCAAAATTTTGAATTCAAAATCTATCTCTAAAATAGATTTAGAAAGTTGACCGATTAGGATGGGTGAGTCGGCTAACTCAGAGAAACCTTTTCCACATAAACAATGTTTTGAAGGACATGGTTATGAGTTCATGTAGAAATGAATCGACTATTAAAAATCTATTTTTGAGATGGATTTTTGGACCCAATTTTTAAAGAAAGCCGGTCTTTACGCCAATAGACCCTCATATAAAATGAAAGAAAATGTACATTTCAAATAGAATGGGTAAGAGTTATTCGTAGTTTAATGCATGCAACGTGTGGCATGAGACCTAATGTTGCATATGCCATGGGCATTATTTAGTAGATATACGAGTTGCAATAGTAAAGAGCATTAAGAAGCAATCTCTCGAGTGTTAAGTTATTTGAAATAAATTATCAATTATAACATGTATTATGTAGGTTATCCCGAGGTATTGGAAGATACAGTGATGCAAATTGAAACATAAAAGTCCAAGAATCACTATCAACATGTAGATGGGTATTTGTTTTAGTTAGGGAAGTGGTATTATGGGGGCCAACTAGGCAAACTTGTATTTTGCATTCTACAATAGAGTAAGAACTTATTGCTTTAGATTTTGCTTGTGAAGAAGCATAATGATTTAAGGATATTTTATATGACCTAAAAATATGGCCAAAACCGATACTGGCAATTACAATTTATTGTAACAATAATGTTCCTATTGCTCGAGAATGTAATGATATATGTAATAGTAAATTCAGGCATATTGCGCGTAGACTCTTTTAAAAATTTTAATAAGAGATTAAATGGTAAGCCTAGAATATGTGGAGTCAAAGGAAAATATGGGATCCTTTGACAAAAGGCATTGCAAGGGATGACATTGGTAACATGCTAAGGAGAATGGTATTAGAGTTAATAAATAAGTCATTTATAGCAGCTGCCCAACTTAGTCTTTTGTAACCTCAACATTCTAAGTTCAATGTGGTATAATAGGTTGCACGTGTGAGTGATTTAGTTACTAGACAAAAACTTATTCTAAGCATCCATTCTAAGAAAATCCATACAATGGATAAGTTTATTAATGACTTGTATATAAGTATGTTGAGTTAAGCTCTTAATGATGTCTATGACTATTCGGAGTACTAGACACACCCATATAAACATGAAAGTAGGGTTCCTTCCAATAAGATGGGACTTGTCTTTGGAACACTTGTGTGGTTGGGACATAAGCATAAGGCTCAAAATATGCTGAAAGCTAAAGACACCGAAGATGTATATTATTTATGAGTTATACTACTAGTTTGTTTGGTATACCCATAGAATGAGTATAGCGATGAGTGACAAGACAAGAAGGTAAAGAATTTAGACATGGCACGACTAGGCGATAAAACGAAAGAGAGTAGACTTAGGTGGGCTGGCCAAATGTGGCGCTGATCAAGTACAACACCTGTTAGGAAGTGTGAATTAGTTCAAGTGGAAGGACTGAAAATGGCAAAAGGTAGGCTAAAAAAGACGTAGTTGGAAGTAGTCCAAAAAGATATAGGACTTATGATCTCATAAGGATATGACCTTTAATAGAGCAGAATGGAGAACCAGGATTCATATAGCCGACCCTAATTAATTGGAAAAAAGTTAAAATGATGATGATGACCAATAGTTTGTTGGATAAGGAACATGGTTCAAAGCTATATGTTATCATAGTACTTGATGGAATTTATAATATAATTTAAGTAAAGGTTTCAATTGAAAGATACATTCATTGTATACAAATAATATACAATTGCCTACGTTTTTTATTTTATTTTGAAATATTGAAGTGTTAGTATTTTTTGTTTTGAAAAATACTAGATAGTATTTCAAAATAATATGCTTTCACATGATTCTTTCCGAAATTTTTAATATATGAAGGGACAAATTATTGGGTTTTAGCCCCACATTGAAGAATTAAATGAGACAAAAGTGGAAAAAAAATGAGAGAGTAAGGTTATATGTGCAGAGCACACGAAACATGCGATGCCCAAGTACATGGGCTTGAGGATGCTTGAGGAGTACTGTGCACTTTATAGAGGTGCGGCTCACCCCGACCGCATATTGAATGACCACATGGATACATCCAAACGGCTATAAAACTAGCCATTTGTCATGTCGCAGCAGTTGGAGCAGTCACAACAATTGAATGCCAAATCCAACGCTTGACGACTATTGATGATATGACTATTGGGTTTTCAACAACCTCATAATATGGTGAACAATTGGCGCAGCAGTTGTAGCGGTCACAACAATTGAATGCCAAATCCAATCGCTTGACGAGTATTGATGATATGACTATTGGGTTTTCAACAACCTCATAATATGGTGAACAATTACTACTGTCCACTTGAACCACCACTTTTAAGAGCCACCTTTCTCTCTATGGAAAAGAATTTCATATTCCCATTCGAACATACTTTTTCTTAATCGATTTTCTCTTTCCAAAATTCTCTACCATTTTCTCTCTCATGCACACTTTTTCTTCTACTTTGAGGCAACTCTAATGAGATTTTCTTGTAAATATCTGATGGCTGTTTTGTCCGGGCTACCTATTAATAAAGGGAAAATACAACTCCGACAAAGCGCTTTCAAAGTGGCTAAAAACATGAATGTTCACCATCCCTCTTTGTATTTTAAAAAAAAACTTCATTACAAAAATTCTACTGCCTCCTTTTACCATCCAATTTTTCAACAAGCCTAAAAAACTATTTGAAGAATCGGGTGAAGGCTGCGTTCCGTATTGAATTACCAAAAAAAAGAAAAAAAAGAGGTGCATATTGTTAAAAAAAGAGACAGATGCTCAAATCAAAGTAATGAGTGTCCTCGAGAGGTATTAGAGAGCGTATGAGGGCAAAATTGAATAGCAGCTCTCTTAGAAATTCTAATTCACCATTTGTGTCCTTTAATGAAAATTTTGAAATTAATTTTGAGTTGTTTGAAATTAAATTGAAAGTATGGGATGAGGTGTTAAATAGTTCATCAGTTGTTTCCTTTCGATAAAGTGTTCTATCATTATTTGCATCCCTTTGCGCTATAAATGCAAATGTACTCTTTTCTTTTTCTTTTTTTTTTTTACAATATTTGATATTTTGTTGAGAAAATTCACATGTTACAAGATATATAAATGCAAATATACATCTCTATAACATTTTTTTTCAACTCGTTTATTTTAGTCA
>NW_006499435.1:3061713-3106200 GCF_000471905.2 Amborella trichopoda
ATCATGTTGTGGTTTTCAATCCTGCTAACACCACTTACCGAAACCTTTTTTTTAAAAAAAAAACTAACTCCTTAATCTATCTAAAAGAAAGGTAGGGGCTTGTCTTCCCTCCGAATTACCCCAAAAAAAGAAGAAGAAAAGGTTACTAAGCAGTATGATTTGAACTTCAGATCTCGTGGTTCAACCATTAATGGTATTGTTAAAAATAAAAATTATTTGGAAATTTGTTTTTAGATAAGTTGGGGAACTTCTCTTATCTTATGATCCAATTTTTTATTTGTATTTTATTCTGAAATATTAATGGTATAAAATATAAATCAAGTTTTTCAATGATCTATCTTTTGTATATTTTTTCTATTGTCTTTTGAAGATTTCTTTTACTTTTTTTAATTTTTACCAATTTTAATTGTTTTTTATATTATTATTATTATTATCATTAAGCCTTCCGGATCGTGTACATTACCCGTGCAATTTTAACCCTGCTATTTTCACCCATTTGTTTTTTACCAATTTTTTATCTTGTTGTTAGAACAGTGATTTGGATCTAAATTGAGTGAAAAAAACTGAGGACACGGTTTGTATGAGTTTTTGGACTCATATTTAGAAATGTGCCCCCCTTAATGACTTAAATTTTTAAATAGATTTTGACTCTGATTTTTAAAGAATATACAATCTCAAACATGGAGATCATTGTGTAAAAATAAAACTAAAAATGATATATTCTGTAGAAGGAAATATTTGAGCCATTGATTTTACTTTTGTCTTGGAGGGATCATCACATAAATCCATCTATAGATGGACGGTTTATGCCTCGGGGGATGCATTGACATAAATCTACAGAGATGTCGCGTAAACTACTTTTCCAAAAACTAAATAAAGTTTGACACGGTAAAAGTGGAGTAACATGTTGTGCAATATTCAATGGATTGTATATTATAAGACCATTTACTTTAGGTACAAGGAGGTTACAATTGTTTATAACTATCCGACGTGAAATCTGACAGCTTGGATGTATTATAAAGTTTGAAAAAAAATATTTTGAACTTTAGTCATGGTCATTGGAAGATACAACGGCCCAATTTTACATCCAATAGTAAAGATCAATTGTGACTTTAATTTACAAATATAAATGGTCTTGTTGTATACTTTCAAAAACCATTACCGATTATGTGGGAGCATCTATTCTCCATCCACTCCCTCAGAGAGAAAATCTACTTGGGAAAAAATTTTAATTTAAAATTTTAGAAGCTATTTAAGAATCACTAGATGATTATTTTCATGATAGAAAATTTGAATTTGAAGTTTTCTAATATTGAGATCTCACCTTCAAAGAATTGGGTGGTTTCTGTTCGATCTTGAGACTTCCTTCTTTTTTTTTAGGATAAAGTTTCTATAAAGCCTAGGATTTATGAAAACAAAATAAAGCCGACTTCAAATATTGAGATCTCACCTTCAAATAATTGGGTGGCCTCTGTTCAATCTTGAGACTTATTTTTTCTTTAGGATGAAGTTTTTATAAAGCCTAGGCTTTATGAAAACAAAATAAAGGCTCATCTTAAATCCTCGTTCGGAAAACACTTTCAACAACGGAAATCTCCATGATGGTTTTAAAATTAATTTCCAATAGTGACAATAAATTTTGAAACTAAATAAATTACAAATCTTGCAGATCTATGAACACTTAATTTTTAGAGCGAAATAAAACGATATGGATAATTTGTTACGATATATGTTATTTTTAGAACTTAAAATCTTTATTTTTCTTCACATCCATAATGTTCAAAAGGAGATGATCGATGTAAAAGTTTTTCCAAGAACTACAATTTTGAATAAGTTATGAGGCTTTATTTATTTTAATGGGACTGCAGCCCCGTCAAACCATTTTTTTCAAATACATTGAGAATTAGTCTATTGGTCCGAGAGGTTACATCTCAGTCTATTGGTCTAAGTGGTTACATCTCCAACATTTAGGATCTAAAATTGCTTGTAGATTATATCCAAAGATTAAATAAATAATATGCTCTCACATGATTATAAAACATTCTACTATTATTTTAGTATAAAAATATGGCAATCCAGAGAGCAATAGTGTGGGAGCACAGAGAACGATAATGGCATGGTATCTCGAGGATAATAGGACCTATAGACAGAGAGTGGAGGGAACACTAACATTGGAACAATGGCATGGTGGCCAGACTAGTGTTTAAAAAATGGATGAAGTTTTATAGGGCTTAGGTTTTACAAAATAAAGTCTCACATCAAATCCTCATTCCAAACGTATTATTCGTTTCGGAAATTTTCGTGATGGCTCTAAAATTAATTTTCAATACCAATAATAAAATTTGAATTGGTGGGTTTTGTCAAAGAGTTAATTCTGTCATAGAACTAACCAGTTACTCAGGAGAATCTGTCTGCTCCTAATATTTAGGTAGAACTAGGCGGCCTTGACGATTCTTGATTCATTTTCCAGTTCGGGTCCGGTTTGTTGATTTTTAAAACCTTGATTGATGTTAAATAACATCAAATCACAAACTTCCAAAAGAAAAAAAATCATAAAAATTATGATTATGGGGTGAATTGATATGAGTCCAATATTGTAGGAAAAATAGGGCGGTTCAAATTCTAAGCCCATCGGAAGTGGGCCCTAGCCGGTTACGGTTTCGGTCGGTTTTGATGAACATGCCTGGTCTTTTAAAAAAAAAATTTAAAAACAACTATATAAAATCCCAAAAAATAAGTGATTTTGTTTGTAATGTATTTTTTAATGTTTTTCATCATTTTGACAAAAATTGGAAATAATTTTGGTCTTTAATATTTATTTTTACGCTTTATCATATTTTTTAAAAAAAATTAACAATATTTTTGGACACAAATCAATTCTTTAAAATCCATTTTTTCATTAATTTTCTATTTTATTTAGATGTGGTTTGCTTAATCAAGCTTTAAATGTATTTGTTATATTTTATTTGATTTTTTTTATATTTTATATTTTTTTAACAATTTTTTGACCGCTCAAAACTTGTCCGCTTAAACAAATTGATCGCCCCATATCGGATTAACCATTCGGATTGAATTTTTCGTGCATCGATCCAAAATAGCCACATATTTTAACCTTTTTGAACAATATATATATATATATATATATATATATATATAGATGGAGAGAGAAAAAAAAAAGCATGTTGCAAGATTAGAAGAAGGCCATGACCTATCCTTATCAACTTTAGAGAGAGAAAGAGAGTGCAAGCCACATAGAACCAAAGCGGTACATTCCTAATGAACTTTTAGAGAGAGAGAAAGTAAAGTAGGCGTAGCCTTTCAATCTCTTCTATTTTAACGAGGTTTCCATTGGGGTTGGTGCCTCTAATCATTCCAAAACGGGGACTCCACCATTTTCCTCTCTCAACCTTTTTAATTCACCTTCCACCCCCCAGATTCCTTTGTATGAGGAACTATATTATGCTCCTGTCTATTCATACTATACAATTGTTCCTTCAAATAAAATACTTATTTCAGAATATTTTCCAATCTTAACTTTATAGACAGATCCAATAATCAGTACATCATTATTTTAAAATAAAAATTTCTTGACCTTACTTAGATCTTACACTTCATGAATTGGATGGTCCCTATCCAATTTTAAAGATATATTTTTTTTTTTTACCAAAATTAGATTGCTCCTTGTTTAATTTTAAAGTATTATTTTTTAACAAAATTAGATTTTTGTATTTTTTATTTATTAAAGTTAGTCTATCAGTTAAAGACGCTACATGTGGGTCTTAAAATTACTTCTGCATTGAGTTTCACTCAAAGAGTAGATAAAACTATTACTCCCGTGGGAGCACAAAATCTTTTGGATTTAATAATTATGAAGCCCACACGTATACATATTGTTTAATGTACAGCTCGGATCCCGAAACATTAACCCTTTGAAACCTTTGACCCGATTTTATATTCTTTGAAAGAGTGGGAACTGGATCCCAAAATTTCACGAAAGAATGGGATTGCGCCGAAAATATTGCAACTGATGCAAAAGCCCTCATCTCTTTATTATGTAAAAATTGGAAAAATGCCCTGCTTGAGAATTTGAAAATGTGCAAGTTTTTTTTTTTTGGTATAATTAATGAGGAATACAGTCCCTTAGAGAAAACCTTTATATAAGGTGTCAACCTTATTTCATCAAAAAAAAATCCCGAAAAAGGTTTTTTTTATGTTGTAAAACCCTCAAATCGATCATCTCGACCTCAAGTTTTATAGTTATGAAAAAAAAATGATGTTTAGTCCTAAAAATAGTTCATCTTTTAATACATTGTCTCGACCATTTATTTTTAAGTGCTCATAGATCTGTTTGATTGTCACTATTTATGGAACTTTAAATTTCATAATTGGGGCTACAATAAATTTTCATATTATTACAAGATTTTGCAGCACCAAAATTATATTTTCGGCATAGTTTTGAGGTGCACCTTACGTCAATAGCAAAAGATTGACACCTTATACAAGCCACACCTTTTTTTTAAATGGTAAGATATGTGCAGCTAAGGCATGGGAGGTTCTAACACCACCACCCAAGCCCTTTTCCCATAATGGGCAAGGTTTTGGTGAGTAAAGGTGGCAATGGGGCGGGTAGCACGTCCTTTTGGTACAATCCTAATAATTTTGGAATTGAACCACAAAATGTGACTTGATGGCTGGGCTGGGGGTGGTCCACGAGAGCTTGAGGATCGGGCCCTAGCCAAGGCCAAGGACATGACAGGACCGGTCTTCATTTTTCATTTCTTTTTTTAAATTTTTTTTTTTTTCTTTCCCAGCCCAAAGAGGGCTAGGGCTAGACCGGGCTTAGCCCAGTCTCGGTCTAATGCCCACTCTATCGATGCGTCCCTCTTCCAAAATCCATTTATATTGGATCAAAATTCAGACGTCGATAATCTAAATTCTATGTGATCGAGAAGTAAATTTTTAAAATTTTAAAATGGTGGTTTTTGTATCTCACATATCATGAGATAGGGTATTTTTAGAGCTGCAAAAAGATAAATCAATGGCAGAAATATATTTCTATGTATTTTACATCATAAAACCATAAAAACCCTAGATAGATTTTTGCGTCTGAGAAAGCCATCGTCGTTTCATCAATAGGTGGGGAAGGAAGTGTGTCCCTCCGATAAATTTAAATACTGGGAAGTAGTTTGCAGGCAAAGGTTTTATGAAATCACATCTCAAATCTCACTCACTTGTGAAGGATTTGAAAGAAAAAAGATCGCAAACTCTAAAAATCATAATGACACGTTGCTCGGACATCGGAGAGTCCATTTGCATTCCCCTTTCAAGTATCCATTAACTAAAAGGGTGCGGTTTGTGTCGAGCCGAGGCTCTAAACACTCCAAATAAAGTATATTTCAATACTGGAAATCTTTGTAATAGCTTTAAAATATATTTTTATATTTAATTATATAATTTAAAGCTTCAAAAATAGTGTAGATCCGGTAAATTTATAAAAACTTGAATATTGATGGTCCCAAAATGCATCACAAGATGCACTATTTTCAAACTTGAAATTTTTTTTTTTCTCATGTATATGCATCTTCATGTCGAGATTATCAATTTGAGATATTTGAGCATCAACACAACCTTTTCTAGCAAAATTTTTGATGTGGACTCTAATTTGATTGTCTAGGCTCTATATAAATTATTTTCTTAATTGAACAGATTTTTTTAATTTTTGGAGTTTCAAATTTCATAAAAAATAAGAAATTATATACATTGAGATCATTTACATTCGATAAAAAAAGGTCACAATTACTTATAATCATTCGATATGAAATTTGATAGCTTGGGTGAGCAACAAAGTTCAAAAAAAATTATTTTGAAGTTTGAGTTCGGTCATTAGAATTAATACAACCATCTAATTTCTCATCCAATAGTCAAATTTAAATGTGACCACCTTATGATTCCTAGAAGTAAATATACTTATATGCCATCATAAAAATCTTTTATTGTAAAATTGTATTTTCCAATACAATTTTAAATTACAACTTTACCAAATATAATAAAGCCAGCCTCACCAAAATTGCACCTTTTATACTCTCTCTCGCCGCTTCATAATTGACAATATGGTGACAACCACGTGGTTGTATCATGGTTATGTTGTCAACGTTCGTAAGGAGTTGTGACCACTTATGTGTAAATATATTTTAGAAAAGTCATCAAAACATACTTAACTTATAATTTATCGTTTTTATTTATTTCAACTCATGGTTATGTATATTTTGATGAGTATTTTAAAATTAAATCAAAATACACAATTAAAAGATGAAATAGTTGATATACAAATGGTCACACCGCATGATATACAATATTAGAAACTTAATAGATAATAGACATGAATTCGTTAATCGCATTTCACTTGATCCAGAAATTCGTGAAATCCAAATGAAATCAATACTTGAAGATGAGCACATATATTATGCTCTTTCGAAAGCATGGTTTACTTCTACTCCCTCGGTAAGAAGACCTATTTGGGAGGATTATTTCAATTTGAAATTTCAGGAACCACTTAAGAATCATTAGAAGAGTATTCTCAAAAGAAAAACAAATTGAAAGTTGAGTTTAATTTCGAAACAGTATTTTTTCAAGGACATAAAAAGTGCAATGAAATTCTGATTGAGGTTAATATATAGGTTGAAGAGGTTATAGCCCTAAAATTGGGGTTCAAGCTAATTATAAATGAGGTTTTCCATGAAGGAATAAATGGACAATATATTTTTATGGGAGTATAATATATTTTGGCCCTAAAAATTATCGGTATTTTCAAATGAAAAAATTAGAAGTTTATTTTTAATTAATTAAAAATCAAAATTCATCTAGCACTTAACGTCAATTAACCACTCAAGCCCGGGCCCGATTCCTAATGGAAATTGGAAATCAGGGGGAAGGCGTATTTTGGAACTGGGGTATTTTAGGAATTATGAAAAATAATCAAGATATTTGGGGTGCCTGAAAAAATCGGCGCTACCGCTTTCTTAATTCAGGGAAAATACACAGAGTGGGCTAGTGCTGAGAACGCGGCAAAAGGAGGGGTGAGAGAGGAATTAAAAAGTTTTAAAATAGAAGAGAGAGAGAGAAACAAAACGTGAGAATGATGAGAGAGAGAGAGAGAGAGAGAGAGAGAGAGGGGGGACAATGAAGAAAACGAGATAAGAATGATGAGTGTGTGTGAGTGAGAGTGTGCATTTTAGAGAGAGAAAATGGCAGAATGAAGGGGGGAATGATGAGAAAGACGCAGAGAAAGCAGAGAGAGAAAGCTGATATAAAAAAGAGAAAGCAGAAAGGGAGTTTTGCTTTGATATACATAACCATAAATAAAGCATTGGATCCAGAGATCCATGACCTGTGACCTTTCCTGTCACTTCTTTTGTACCCATTTCTAACACAGGGATCAACATCCGTGAACTCTTTCAGCTTCATTTTACAGAGATGCAGGTTTCTCTCTCTCTAGATCCATGAACACTTGCAGTGACCTTTACAGTGGCTCTGGCTGAGGAACCAGCTGATCTTCTCTCTCTAAAACACATGAACACTTGCTGGAGCTTGTACAGTGGGACTGGCAAGTGTAACAGCTGATATTGTCTCTCTAGATCCAAGATAATGGGCGGCAGGTGCTCGAAATTTGCTTTTTGTTGGTGGCATTCGCACCTCAAATCAGCTGTGCTCGAGACCTCTGATATAGGTAACAAGTCAGGATTCCTAGTCTAGCTTCACTCCTCCTTTCATGCGGAGCTAGGGTTTAGTTCATCGTCATGTCATTGTTCTTACTTTAATGTAGCTCCTACTTCCAAGCTTCAAATGAAGGAGCTGAGAGTTTTTTGAGTGTACTTCTTTTTCCTGTTCTTATTTCATGGTTTCACTTCCAATTCAAGTTTAGTTGTGGAGAAACCAGGGTTTCACTTATTATCATAGTGTGTTTCTTCTTACTGTTGTGGATTTTTTTCCTTTCTTTGCAGAAAATGGTGGAAAGAATGACTCAGAATATTTGCCTAGCTTCAGTGAGTACTCATTTGAGCAGCTTAGAGCTGCAACTTCTGGTTTTTCAGCCGATAATATAGTTTCAGAGCATGGAGAGAAGGCTCCTAATATTGTTTATCGAGGAACTTTGGAGAACAATAGGCTGATCGCCATTAAAAGGTTCAATAGAATGGCATGGCCTGATTCTCGCCAATTCATGGTAAGTCTTACCTCCAATTAGTACTTTTGATAGGATTTAGGCATTACTTTCTTCCTCTCGTTGTCTTTAGATGATCCCTCAAATCTTTTGTTACCATCTGTTATTTCTCATAACTCTTTAATCCGATACTTTTGTTCTTGGATCATTCCTGGTTTTGTGGTTCCCTTGAAGACATGAAATTATTTTGGTAATTGTCTTTTTTTTTTTATTGATTACTGGTACTATTTTAGTAACTGTGTGAACTGATGTGCAGTCGATTTCGCTTTAATGGCAATATAATTTGAGATCCCTTGTTGTTCAATGTCGTGCTTCTGTGATTATCTAAATGTCTTTTCAAAAGTACTCGAAATTATATAGTTTCTATTCCATTTAACAATAAAAATTTTATATTTCAGTTAATAATAAAAAATTATAATAAATATACTTGCCTAAAAAGCTTAAACTCGAGATCTTTTTTTTCCTCTGCCCTGCTTCTTTGCTAATCTGAGAAATTATGTTTTAAATGGATAATTATTGAAAATCTAGATAGTAAAACCACCAAGGATTGTGAATTGAGAAGTTGATGCTTAACAAGGAAGAATTCCAGGTGAATCATTGCTAAAACTTAGGTTGTCATCGTAAAACCTGAGTAGAAGGTGCTTCGGTGAAAATCAGGTTGTTTTGAACTACTTGAATGTGAAATAAGGAGCGTCGGAGGGCATGCCTTGTAAAGAAATCTAGTCTTACTGCGCACTAGTTGGTGCTTTCGAACTCCTTGAAGGCTTACCACTGTGTGTTGAACCTCACTTGAAGTTGCAGTCAAATGTATGTTGAAGTTGAATCTGAATATAATTAAATTTGAATTGCTTGGTGAAGCTATTGGATGCTAAAGTTGTATATCAAACTATTATAAATTGAATATTGGAACCATTGATCCATAATTCATGGATCTGTTTTGGTGGGGTATGTTTTCCGCAACTAGTTATCCCATTGCTGAATTTCTGGCAGACGTCTTTCAACTATGTTTTTCTGGATTCACTTCTTCTAATGAAGGAATTATAGCACTTCAAAACTCCTAGTTTTATGTGCATATATTATTGAGAATAAATAGCATGTATAGAATTTTTTCAGAGTTTTTGGATGAGATTCAATGGAAGACCAATGTACGTGATCATTATCCAGTTTGTTTTATATCATGGAAAACATACCTCATAAAAGGAACTATAAAGAAAATTTTCACATGAAGTTGATGAATAATATACTTTTACACCATCTGCATATTTTATCTCCTTGTGGTTTTTTGAATTAGTAAATTTACATGCTCGTTTGACTCACTAGGTTTATAAGAATTGCAGGAGGAGGCAAGGTCTGTTGGCCAGCTTCGCAATGAAAGGTTGGCGAATCTTATTGGTTGTTGTTGTGAAGGTGACGAGAGATTGCTTGTGGCTGAGTATATGCCCAATGATACCCTCGCAAAGCACCTTTTTCATTGTGAGTTCTAAATTTATTCAAAATGATGCTTTCACTACCCAATTTATTGTGCTAATTTGGGATATGTTGATGCTTTGATGATTCAATTTCTGATGAAGAGAAGGTTAAGCTTCCTTCAAAAGGAAATGCTCTATCTTTCTCCCTTTGTAATTGTAATACTTGTAGGGTTTCACCTTTTGTTTCTGAAAAAGACCAGTCATATGAAGTACAAACCCCATTCAAAAGAAGCACAAACCTACATTGCATTTACAAAAATATTCACCTATGATAAATTGTACCCCTTTCCAATATTTTGATATGGCAAACATCCCTTCTGAATCATTTGGGTTTCTCATCGGGAATAGTGATTGCCATGGTGTTCATGATACCATTATGACATGGTTTATTGTATCCATGTCAATGAATCTCTGATAATTGTTAAGCTTATTATGTTGCCGTATTGAAAAACATTTGAACACTGTCGTGTGATTGTTTGTCATGACACACCAGTTTTGGTTTTATGCTCTTCTTGATAATTGCTGAAAAATGTTGACTACAATTGTGTTTGGGTTCTTATGTTAGTTGGCTGGCATTTGAATGATTCAGGGGAGGTGCAGCCTATGAAATGGGCAATGAGGTTGAGAGTTTCTCTTCATTTAGCACAAGCTCTGGAATATTGTAGCAGTAAAGGGAGGGCTCTATATCATGACTTAAATGCTTACAGAATCTTATTTGACCAGGTGCACTTTTCATTGTCATCATTCCATTTTTTTTATTGTTCTTGCTTTGTCTTCATAGTTTCTTATGGGGGATAAGTTTTTGACAGGATGGCAACCCTAGGCTCTCTTGCTTTGGTCTTATGAAGAACAGTAGAGATGGCAAAAGTTACAGTACAAATTTGGCTTTCACCCCCCCAGAGTACATGAGAACTGGTACACTATATTTAGAGCAGTGAATCTGAGTTCTATAAATTCTTATAATAGATGTGTATACTGAAGATTATTTACTATAAGGTCATCATTGACTAACATGTATTTTGCTGCAAAGAAATTGCTAGTGACTTATATTGAAATGAACAGTCGCTTGGTGACTTAGTATGTATAAAGCTTTGTTTTGGCAGTCATTTTTGTGCATGTGTCTGGATTGATATCATTGATAAATTGGGTCTTCATAGTTTCTTGGCAATTAAGGGACTTCCCTTTAATTGTTCTGATAATGAGGAGGCAGACCTCTATTAGTTTCCACCCTTCTCATTTTTTTGGGGCCGTAGGGGCATTTGTTTGGCCCCAAATTTTGCACACACTTTTGTACTTGGCAATGAGGGTCATAAAAGAAATTAAGAAAAACCCTAGAAGGTGGTTTTTAGAATTCAGTCGATGCACGCTCTGTTCATTTAATGGGTGGCTAGATCTGAACCTGTAAACATTCAAATCATTTTCTTTTTGTAGCAAACATTGTTCATCTTGTAATTTGATGAGGCAGTCTACAATCTCCCTAAGGCCTTAATCTAATTCCATTTTCTCTTTCCTCAAATGGAGAGAGAGAGAGAGAGAGAGAGAGAGTTTGTTTGATGTTCTCTGGGGTTGTTGTTTTGTTTGAAAAAATTAATTTTTAAAGAATATCAGGCGAAATTCTCGGAATGAGATTTGTCAATATTGTTAAACTAATACGTTATATTTCTGATTCATGCCCTTTGAGAAACTTTAAAGTTTAAATTGATCTGACCGTTCTTCTATTTGTTTTGTCACTATTTGTGGGTTATGTTTGTTTGGAGGTAATGGTGATATGACTTGTGCCTTTTCCAAGAAAGTAGCTTTTTTTAGACCCTAGGCTGTTTGTGGTGTATGCTTGTTTCTGGATTTAATTATTCATGAGCTGGTCAATATTCTTGCACATAAGCTTAAACTTGCGGTGATTCTTTTTTTGTTTCTGTTGCCAGGAAGAGTAACAGCAGAAAGTGTAATCTACAGCTTTGGCACCCTCTTGCTTGATATTTTAAGTGGAAAACATATCCCTCCTAGCCATGTAAGTTCTGATTTTTCTTTTTTTTTTTAATTCTTTAATATGTGAAGGAAATGTGCTCTAAGTTCTGTCTTTATTTGATAGTGAGAGATATGCCAAGAATTCTTTGATTTCCATCATATTTGTGCTTTATGAACTGACTTTGGTCTGAGCCATACCTGGAGTTTCATAATCAATGGATTCACCCTATTTTATACTTAATTGTTTCCAATCTACAAGTCTTTCTTGGCTTAGTCAGGGAGTATGGTTGGTTTGTTGCTTTTGCAAAATTGAGCATTATTGGTAGACAATGGATCTGCTTCATCTGCTAACAATCAGTAATATTTTTCATTTATCAACTTAAATGTTTCAAATTTTTTGAACTTTGGTCATCAATCCCAATTGTATCAGATGAGATTATTTACCACTATGCTGATGCAAACTTGTTTTCATGCAAATAATGAAGAATCAGCAGAACAAGCCTACTTGGTCTCTACTTATTATTAAAAAACAAAAAAGAGCGGAATTAGAACTGCTACATGATCGGTTATGTCTTTAAAATGGAATTCAAGCTTGCTTCTGTTAGTTTCTCTCCCTGGTGCCAGTGTTGCTGAGTGATCCTTAGGGGATGCCTTGCAGGAGTTTGTTACTGTTTTTAGGCCCTGCTAAGAAGTGCAATTCAATAAATGTGTAGAGTGGAGGTCTTTCAATCTAGAATGTTCTTATTGTCCTTTATGGTCCTTGGCAAGGGAGCAAACTCACCTAATGTTATTAGATTGCCTCATTGAAAGATGTCTCCATTGGGAGTGTAGATTATATGGCTGGGTTTTTAGCTATTAGTAAGTGTCAGGGTCGCCTTTGACCATGTCCGTGTAGAGGCTAACATGGATGCCAATTCCTGTGAAAGACAGGCCATGAGTAGAGATATTCTGTTTCTTGGGGATGGCTATCCGCTAGTTCATTACTTGTGATATACACCCTCTAATTTTTCCTTACATCTATGCATTTATGTCTGCATGTACTGCAACTTGATATATACTCTTTTAGTGTTAAATGAAAAGTTCACTATAAAAAGCACATAGAAAGCTTCTAGTTTTATTAGTGTGATAGCAAATTGTGTTTTTAGTACTTTATCCTTCAATGAGAACTTACCATACAAAAATCCCTAAATAAGCACTAAGATGGCTCACCCGTGTTGATAATTATATTGTATTAATTTAATTTCAGTAAAATTGTGAATGTTTTTGTTCCATCAACCATTCGGATAATTACATTTAGTAAATTTCAAGCACCTGTGTTGTCTTCTTTATAAAGTTGATGAATATTTGTCCGTATCTGCAAAATTTTCCAATTTAGTGACATGCATTTTCTACACGGTACCTTTAGTTGTTTCACTCTAGGTTTCCCTTTTGTATGCACTATTTACTAGTCATGTGAAGTTATGAAGAACATTTGTTCTGTTTTTTTGCTCTGAATGTAAGGATGGCAACTTGCATATTATTTACAGGCTCTTGACCTGATACGGGGAAGAAATTTTCTGATGCTGATGGACTCTTGTCTGGAAGGCCATTTCTCAAATGATGATGGAACTGAGTTAGTTCGTTTAGCTTCACGATGTTTGCAGCATGAAGCCCGTGAGAGGCCAAATGTAAAATCACTAGTTGCTTCTCTGGCTTGCCTTCAAAAGGAAACCGAGGTAAAGAAAAAAAAACAAGAAAAGAAAGGATACTAGAACAATCATAACAAGATGTTGATTATTTTTCGCCCAGATTACCCATTAAAAAGTTTGAAGCAACAAGAAGTAGATGTGCTACATTTTCCTCAGACAGCTGTGCACCAACACCTAACTTCTCTAATATAAATTATCAGCATTTTTTTCCTTGGAAATTGCATTATTCGCCCAAGAACTCTGGGTAATGCTTAGGAAAACAAACATTTCATCTTTTAATCATCTCTTCTTAATCTGCCTACAATGAATTCTTGAAACATTTTCTGCATGTCATCGTGTTTCTTGCTTTTCCTCCCTACTTGTTGTTCAATACTTCTGTTTTTCGGTTGGACCTGTTTCTGTGAGGTGCATGTAGTCTCATCTTGGTCTGGTGTAGACAAGTCGAATCTGGCCACTAGAAATGAAACATGGTGATATTGTGTTTAGTTTTGTTGCGTATATGGACATGAGACTTTGAGCATGCTTGGTACAAGGCCATAATAGTTTTTTATTCTATATTTGCGCTGCATTTGCATGCATAAAGAAAAAGAACGTTGGAAATTTTCAGTCAATTGGGATGCTTTTATTTCCAAAGTGTTATGGTTTGATTAGAAGGTGGCATTTTCGGTTGTTGAAAAGTGTAAATTACATCATATTTGATTTTAGCCAAAAAGTGTGAAGCATTAACGCCCGTCCTTTTCACTTGTAGGTTCCATCCTATGTTTTGATGGGTTTGCCAAATGGGGTTGCATCTCCATTGCAGGCATTGTCCCTGTCTCCACTTGGAGAAGCTTGCTCAAGAGTTGATCTCACCGCCATACATGAGATATTGGACAAGGTTGGGTACAAGGATGATGAAGGAATAGCAAATGAGGTTAGAATTCTGGTTATGCTTCTTTCATTGCAGAAGTCTACTTGTCTCCTCTAACTGTGTCTTTTTTTTTGTTTTGACTTACACAAATAAGTGTCTTTTCATAAATCTGTATCCATGTTAAGCATCATATAATGGAGATTAGGAGAGAAATCTACCATCATCATTACACAATTGGAGCCTTTCTAAGCCATTTTGTTGCATCCATCGAGAGCCTCCCCAAGATTTTAATGAGAATGGCATTCAATTTCTGAATGTTGTGTTATTCCTCTTACAGTTTTTAAACAACTATATTTCTTTTGCATGCTTTGTCTCTCTAAAACAATAAGTAACCTTCAGGACTTTTTAATAGTTTAATCAACCAAAAGGTTTAATAATTGATATGAATTACATGTACACTGGGAGATGATTTTAATCATCATACCAAAATTTAGAAAAAAAAAGAAGAGATGATACCATATTTGTATGCGATTGCTGAGGAAATGGGTATATACTGTTGGGTGCAGGTGTCATGAGTGATTGGCACAAAATGTGTAATGTACTCCCAGGCTTCCTAGTGAAATTGAAGATTCATGGATACCTTTGATTTCAGATTTATGATACACTTCAGGATTCTATGGTTTGATGATAGTCTGTTTTTATTGTAGTTCATTCTGTCACGTTTGTTTTGCAGTTGTCATTTCAAATGTGGACAAACCAAATGCAGGAAACATTAAATTCTAAGAAACAAGGAGATGCTGCTTTCAGAAGCAAAGAGTTTGGAACGGCAATAGATTGCTATACCCAGGTTCAATCCTTCACTACAAAACAATCTATAGGTTCATTTTTATTTTTTGAGAGGCATGTGAATGATTGTAATTTGTTTAAATTTGTTTACCGGCTTGTTCTCATGATATACTTAATAACTAAGTTCAACTTCATTAGATTAAGTGATTTGGACTCGTGCTTTTTTGAGAATCTCAAGTGTGTGGCATTATTTATTTATCAGAGAAGATTTCGTGCTCCCACAGGAGCACGATGCATATTTTCTCTGCTTGAAAAGAGTCATGTAAAAGTTGAGTACAAATATTGTGTCTGCCTGAAAAAAATCACATCCTAGTATTGAACAGGGACAATCCAACTTTTGGGCCATCAGATCTAGGTGTTTAGGAATGCGAAATCCTTTTTCTTATTTTTTGAAAAACAGTCATTTGGTGACTCTACAATGGATCCCTAATTTTCAGATCAAGAAGGCCTGGCAACGGGCTGGGACTGGGCTGGGCTAGCGTGGCCCTGGTCCCTATAGGGCTGGCCTGGGTCCGCCTTAGCCAGCCTAGGGCGAAGAGGCCATGTGCCTAGCGCAGGCCGGGCTGGGCTGGGCATAATAAACCTAGGGTAAAAAGGGAGAAAATAAAGGGTCAGGCCACCAGCCCTATCGTGGCCCAGGTCTAGGCTCAACTGCTGCTCGGGCCACAATTTTTGGTCCAAACCATACTTATTCAGGGCTTGGCTGGGCCGGGATGCTGGGCCCATATCTAGCTGTAAGATCGAAAAAATCCTCGTAAGTGGGTCTTTTGCCCAGGGGAGCTAGTGTGCTCTTTGTGTGCATAGAACATAGTATACATGCTATATATTTATTTAGGAGTTTGTGGGATTTGCCTGCACATGTCTTAGGACATCTGCGTACTTTCTGAGCTCATGCATACCTGGGTTTGGGAGTCTAAATCATGGAGTGTTTTCTGTAAAATCATTCTATTGTGAGCTTACTATAGTAAGTCATCGCCTTAGGTGATTGATGTGGCATTTTCCAGAACTCCTTGGTTGCTTGTAACTTTTACAAAATTTTATGGTAGTCCCTAAAACTTTGGAGTACCTAAATTGTGTTTTCCAAGCACAGAAACTATATAGGTTGCCAGCCATCGGATTAGACAAAATATTATGGAAATTAGCAACAACCAAAATTTCGTTTGCACAAGATATATAGGGTGACTCTTTGTACCAGTGCTTGGATATTTTGGTGGGGATGAAATTGACCACCTGATAACCAGCATTTTCAAGATTTCAAGCATTGATTTGACGTGTGGTTTCCAGAGTTTCCAGTGTTGCTTTCTTTTTCCATTCCCTCTGTGCAAGAATTCTGAACTTGTACTACATGTGCATAGTTATGTCTTATAATGCATTATCATTCTTTCTTCCTTAGTTTACTGTAGTTTATTTGTATAAATGGCCATACTGCTCTGTGATTGTGGTTCTATTGCAGTTCATTGATGTCGGGACCATGGTTTCACCGACAATCTTTGCTCGACGCTGTCTATCGTACCTCATGAGTGACATGCCACAGGAAGCCCTAGGTGATGCCATGCAGGCCCAAGTGGTCTCTCCAGAGTGGCCCACTGCCTTCTATCTCCAAGCAGCTGCTCTCTTCAGCCTCGGTATGGACTCTGATGCACAAGATACCCTAAAGGATGGTGCAGCTCTCGAGGCCAAAAAGAACAGTAGAAACACAATTGTATAATTCTCTATTTCTTCTCTGTATTTCCTTGTGTATTCGTTTCTCAATTTTCTTCCCTTTAAAGTATTTGCAGGATGATCTTTTTTGTTTTCCTTTTTTTTTTTTTTCTTTTTTTTTTCCTTTTGGCTTTTTTGGCTACTTCTGTGGTTCCCTATCATCATTTAATCCAACGGTGGTGGTTCTTCGAGGGGTGGTGAGTGATTTACTTGGCCTGTTAAGTTTATGGGTAGGATTGGGGTGTGCTTGGATTGTTGAATGATGCATTTGTGATTGAGTGATAATGTTGATTAAACTATCTGTGGGAGGAGGATTTTGGAGCTCTCTCTCTCTTTTGACGTCCAAGTCTTGCCCATCATTTTCTGTTTGTTGGCTGTGGGTTAAAAGACCAGAGGTTTCACTAATTCCGTATTTCCTCCCTATTTTCAATCGAGAGTTGGCCAGTTTATTTTCTCGGGAAGTCATGAATTTTCTATTTGAGCCGCTTTAAGAATTGTTCAAGAAATAGCATGTCTGATTCAGGGACTCCAACCTAGTTGGACTGGATCCGGGAGCTTGGTGATCTTGGGCGAAAAACCCTAGAACCACTTGTGTCATGGGAAAAATTGTTTTTCTTATTAGAACTCCCCAGTCTGATTCTGATGTCCCCCTATTTGGACCTGGGGGAAGTCGATTGTCCCTTAGCCGGCACAGATTCCTGTATTCTAGACAGGTTTGAAGTGAGTTTAGCGCTCACTCATAAAGCGGTTTTAAGTGAGCCTTTAGGAAATTTATTTGTTCCATCTATCATCAGAATGAGAGGGCAAAGGAAACCCATATCCCAACCCCAATTCAGGAGAGCCCGAATTTGGACTTTCCTGAGCTTTAGCTGGATCAATTCAATGGGAACTGAATCTGACCGGAAAAAAAAAGAGTACACTCATGCAAGGTTGATGAAGTAAACATCATCCATACACCTGCTTTCGAATGCTGCCAGTACAACACAAGTAGCATCCTTCCTACCCTCACCGACCACTGAAACCGAGGAAGAAGAGAAAAGAGAAGCTACACACTAAGCTATCTTGCTATTGGCCTGGCTACTCCCCGGAAGGCACGCAGCACCTATTAGTTAGCTCTGTTTCTTTAAAGAACTAATTGAAGGAGGACAACTTCAAGTGATACCTTCTCATGTAAAATGAAACACACTTCAGCAAGCTAAAATTTGGACCTTGTAGGGAACATAAACGTTGGTCTCTTCTTGGTGGTCTTCAAATTTAATTTTAATTGAAGAGAGGGACCTTCAAATGATAGCTTTTCATCTATAAATGGAGGTATTTTTTACGAGTCCTAGGGCACATATGTGGATGTGTCCTAGTCTATTTTTGAGAGCACATATGTGGATGTGTCCTAGTCTATTTTTGAGATGGCTTTTGGACTAGTCACATATTTTTAATATGGAGATCATTAAGATCGTTAATATGTAAAATAAATAAATCTTAAAAACTAAAAATGATATATATATTTTTAAAAAATTTGAGAAAAATATGATACTGTTAGATTTTTGTGGACCAGTACTTTACATTCATGTGTGATGCTTTGGGAGACACAAATGTGGTTATGCGTTCCCCCATGCGTAAAGCACTTCTCCATAAATGAAACATGATTAAGGAAGCTAGAATTGGTTCGTGGATGTAAGATCGTTATTGACCGCATTCGTTATTGGTGGTCTACAAATTCGGTTTGGAAATTTCAGTTATTTTTTCCATTTGTGGATATAAAGCAGCACTCATATTTTGTAAGAGAGTACAATTCTAGCCCCAAGAAAAAAAAAAAGAACTTGCGGATTGATCTTTGACGATCATCTATTTGAAAAGGAAACCGATATCAAACATTAAAAACTCATGATCATGTATTATGATAGCGGAAGGATAGTTTACTTCTACTTCCTCGATTAGATGACCTACTTGGGAGAATTTTTTCAATCTGAAATTTTAGTAACTGCTTTTAGTAATCATTAGATGATTATTCTTCAAAAAAAAAAAAAAAAAAAAAAAATCAAATTTGAATTTTCGATCTCACTCTAAAAATTAACCTGTTTTTATTAAATCTTGAGGCATTTTTTTTTCACATACTTAGAGAGTGCAATTAGGAAATTTTTTATTGAGATTAATCTTTGTTAAAGAGGTTATATCCCCAAAATGTGGGGGTCCTAAAACTAAATCTAAGTGAGGTTTTACTTGATGGAGTAAAGGGACAGCTACTCCCGAGGGAGAAGAATGTCTTTTGGCAAACCTTATTTGTTTCAAAACTATCCATGTGGTTGAAAATCTGCCAAATTTTACACTATTTTCAAGCTTTAAACTCTATAGTCAAGCAAAAATAGATTTTTAAGTACGTAATCAGCCAGATGATACACTTGGGCGAGAATTGCGTTTTCTGGCAAGGTTGTCAAGCAATGGCCCTAAGAACTGCTCCATACAAAATCTGCAAATTCATGGATATTAAGAACCGCTCCATACAAAATCTGCAAATTCATGGATATAGAATAGGGTGCCCATACATATCTTAAAAAAGAAAGCTTTCCCATGCTGTGAATATGTAGATTTACAGCATACACGTAGGGATTCTTTGCTGTGTGGTCGAGTGGGGAGATGTATGTTCCACCAAATACCCTCCCACATTTGTTACATTCCGATGGAAGCCGCAAGATGGAAGTGCTGCTCCAATGGGGTTTAAATTTGAAATCAAATGGGGTATGTTTTTACAAGCCGCCCCTTATGTGCTAAGAGGATAGAAGGAGCGGCTTCCATATTTCACGAAAGCGGGGGCAACGGTCTCTTCCATGATGCCCAAAAGTCTTTCACATATACACCTACCTATGTGTGCATTCATCCCGTTTTATCAGGAAAAAGATTGTATACAATGAAACCATTTACCTTTACTATAAAGAGATCACAATAACTTGATTACTTATAACCATCCGATGTAAAATCTCATCTCATAACTTGAGTATGTCACAAAGTTAGAGAAAATTTTTTGATGTTTGAACTTTGTTCAGTGGAATCAATGCAACAACCCAATTTCACATGAAATGTTCACTTATGACCACTCATTACGTACTTTTCCAAAATGAGATCAGTGATTAATAGTGCAACTCCTATTAACTCTCAAACCCCTTTTTGCACATAAAATGAACGATTTCAACGAACATTTTTTAGTTTTACTGTCCTTTATTCGCTTTAGTACTAATCCACGCACATGTTCTTGGTTAGTGAACTTATTGTACGGTTTTTGTTCAATAGATAAGTAACCATGATTTGTTAAAACTATAGATTAAATTCACACATTTAATTGAAGCATCAATTCTTAGGTCAATTATTTATTGGCTTCTATGAATGGATCAGCAGTCAAATTTGACATATTTTTTACTTTGGATATTAGCCATTGATAGGTAAAATCACAAGTTAAATTCTCATTCCATCTAAACATTGATTCTCATCCGTAATGAACGGAAAGAAGAAGAGTTGCTAAAAATTAGAAAGTAATACGCCTTTTCCTGTGTGGTGGACTTTCACAAAGATCTGGGCTATTGCAAGCCGCATATTAAGAATAAACAAAAAGGGCGGAAAATAAACCGATACATGAAAACTCAAAAACGTTCACCTGGTTGTATTGGTCAGGTACGCCCAACAAAAAAAACTGAATCAGCTTTCTTTACAGTTCTTTGGGCGCCTTTTTTAATACTGAGAAACATAGAAGACATAACTACCAACGGTTTGCTCACAGTGGTGGCTTGTTTGAACCAAGCAGCTGTCCTATCAAATTGGTTACCTGAAAATGTATGCAACCGAGGTTTAGTTTGGCCCATAATGGCCTTCCCAACAAGTTGCAAAGATGGCAAAAAATCACAATGCTCACTCTCTCTCTGGGCAAATAATCACATCAATGCTCTCTCTCTCTCTGCAAAAAATCACAATGCTCTCTCTCTCTCTCTCTCTCTCTACACACGCACGAACGCACAAGAGCATAACAACATAAATTCATAAATTGTTGTGGGATCCATCTTCCTGATAGGATAACTAATAATTCATGTTCATCTTATTTACCATTCCTATATTGCTCTCTACCATACTTTGCCTTTCTAATGTTTCTCTTAACGGGAAATGAACGGCAATTTGATTTTAGACCAATTTTTCCCAGACAAAAGTACAACAGGCGAATGAGAATAAGCCCCAATCGCCAGTAACAAATAAGTACAATACCCAAATATTTGTGCGCGTAAGCACGTGCACACAGACAACGGGATGAGGGATGTGTATGTCTGAGAGCTTATGTATTTATTTGTGTAAAAATGCCTGTGGTTAAATATATATGTATAACCATAAATATGTGTGTCTACACATGTATAACTATGGATATGTGTGCACGCATGTGCATGTGAGCCTACAGGGAGAGTGCTGATGTGATAAAAGTAGGATGCACAAGAGAATCGATAGTTGGTTTATCATCACTAAGTATGCTCTCCTTAAGGTGATACTGAAGTACAAGATCAGTGACAGCCAATCACTAACAGGCATCTTCAAGGCCAAAGTGCATGGGAAATATAATTTACCCATTTGTGCCTATCTTGGACATATGACACTATTGTCATAAGATATTTCTGATATACAAGATCCTGCTTGATTGAGCCCTAAATGGGAACTGTGCTATTTTTCTACCTTGCTTGTGCGGTAACATTTTCTTAACACGTTTGTTTTCATACCATTTTGAGAATCAGGTTTTGATAAAAACGCAGCCAGACAGTGGCTAAAAAATAACAGGAGGAAGAAAGAAAAAAGAAAGAAAAAGAACAAAACTTGTTTTTCCTGTAATCTAGAATTGTTGTAAGATAGATATCATTCAGGCGACCATACAAACAGGCCCAAAGACTACAGCATAGGGAGATATTTCATTATAGATTTTAAGGAAATTACATAGCACGCCCTCCACCAAAATAAGGTGCCAAATACACCTCACACCTAAGCGACATGAAACATCCAACACCTTTCTAATGTGATCCAGCAGACGCATATCAAAAGAATGTTAAATGCAGGACTTTTAGGAAAGTTGGGGGCCACCAGTAGCTTTCTTAGGTGAGGTATTTCTTGGGGGCCACCAGTAGCTGTCTTAGGTGAGGTATTTTTTTGACACTTCATTTTTTACACTTTTTATTTTCTATTTAGTAATTATTATTATTAGAGAAGAAGTGTATGGATCTAGACCATATTAAATGTATTAAGGTAAGAATCAAAGGGTCTTGAAGAAGGATGAAGAGGTCAATGAAAGATGGAGAGCTTATTTTAAAAAGTTATTTAAGGTGGAGAGCTTATTTAAAAAAATTATTAAATAACGAACATAATGGGAAAAATTGTAGAAGGAATTGTTGGAATAAATGAGGGCGGAGGTCGTAGATACATTCGTAGGACTAGGATATCAGAAGTGAAAAAAAGCTTTGAAGAGGACGGCGATAAGAAATACTTTAGGACCAGATGATATTCCGATAGAAGTTTGGAAGTGCATGGAGGAGATTTGCATTGATTGGCTGACCAAGCTGTTCAACAAGTTGTTGAGAACAAAGAAAATGTCAGACGAATGGAAAAAAAGTATTGTGGTACCCATTTACAAGAACAAAGGAGATATACAGAATTTATAAATTATCGAGGGATCAAACTTATGAGCCACACTATAAAGCTATGGGAGAGAGTAATTGAAAAACAACTAAAGCATGAAACGAATGTATCAGAAAACCAATTCAGTTTTATGTAGGGAGGTCAACAATTGAGGCTATTTTCCTACTTAACCAACTGATTGAGCAGTTTAGGGCGACGGAAAAATACTTCCACATCTTTATTGATATAGAGAAAGCTTATTATATAGTAGCTCGAGATTGAATTTGGTGGGTGTTAAAAAAAAAAAAAGTCTCTAAATACTATATCGACTTGGTGAAATAGATATATGAGGGAGCGCTAACTAGTATGTGAACAACTAGTAGAGACACAAGTGACTTTTCAGTGACAATAGATTTATATCAGAGGTCAGTGTTGAGCCCATACTTCTTTGTGACGACTTAACTAGGCACTTACAAGATGAGTTAACATGTGTATGTTGTTCGCGTACGACATAGTTTTTGATCAATGAGACCCAAACCGGCATCAACACAAAGTTAGAACTTTGGAGGGATGCTCTAGAATTTAAAAATTAGCAGGACTAAGGGTATATGGAATGTAAGTTTTAATTATAATAAGAGTAGAGACAAGAAAGTAGTTAATATTGACGATCAAAAAATACTAAGAAAAACGCACTTTTGATATCTTGGGTTGATAGTCTAGGAAAATAGAGAGATTGAGGAAGACGTCGCACATAGAATTAAAGTTGGTTATGTGAATTGAAGATATGCAACTGGAGTTTTATGTGATTGGCACATACAAATGAAGCTCAAAGGGAAGTTCTGTTGGACAACTGTGAGACCAGTTTTGCTTTATGAGACAGAATGTTGGGCTGTCAAGAAACAACACAACAATAGGATAAATGCAGCTGAGATGAGGATGTTGGAGTCAATGAGTGGTAAGACAAGAAGGGATAGGATTCAAAATGAATACATTCATGATAACTTAGGCATGACTCCAATAGGCACTATGATGAGAGAAAATAGACTGAGGTGGGCTGACCCCATATAGCGCAAACATAGTACAACACCTGTTAGGAGGTGCGAGTTGGTTCTAGTGGAGGCTTACAAAAGGGCATGAGGTAGGCCCAAAAGGGCATAGTTAAAAGTAATGAAAAAGAAATAGGGACTTATGGCCTCGTTGAGGGTATGACTTTGATTGAGCAGAATAGCGGACTAGAATTCGTGTAGCCTACCCCAAATAGTTCGGAAAAGACTCTGATGATGATTATTATTGTTGGCGGTGTGGGGAAAGAGTGTGGGGCAGTGCAATGTAAATTTCCCTTGATTTTATTCATACTTGATTCTCCAACAAATTTTTTTTTGATTTTCACAAACATTGACAACCAGTAAATATTGAAGCTAATCTGCAGCTAATAGAAGTCAAATGATATTAATTTGAGTAATTCCTTCAGCTAGAAGGCAGCTAAATGTTCTTTTAGCTATTTGATTATGAGTATTTACTCCAGCCAAAAGATTGATATAAGACAAGGCTTACAAGCAAACTGAAAATACACAATACCTGCCAATACTTTGAGACACATCGGTCAATGCAACTATTCTCACCCATATTCAGCTCAGAGTCCTTGTACCTGAGAAAGAAAACCATCACAGGTTTTTTATACAATTTTATTCATAAGATTGCTTCAATCATTCTAACAACCATGATGTCATGCAGATGGAAACTCAACTCGGCATGCCGAAATGGCAGTAATGCCTATAAAATATAAAATGGCGTAACACATTAAGCCAAATGCTTGAATTGTATAATAGATATAAAGAAGAAAGATTCTTCAAAACAGAAATAACCATATAACCATACCTCTTCTCAATACATTTGTGGAAACAAGTCTGGGTAAGCCTGCAGTGACCAAGAAAAGAAGATCAGATCATCAGACCTATAAAAGTTCTTTTCGTGGTGGAACAACATTCCTCAGCATGTTAGCAAAAAAAGATAATAATAATAACTGATTCCGACACCGATAGTACTTAAAATGGATGTAATCAAAAATAAAATTGATCCTAGATGAAGTACGGCTGTCACGCCTGTTGTAGGCAAGGAATGAAATGTAACAAATACAAACGAAGCATAAGAATTTCAGGATCCCTCACTATGTGTTTTCTCCCATCTAGTGGAAGTGCTTGTCTATGATTTCAACATAACAAATACGAACAAGTTGTATAGTGTAATTCGTTTTTATCTTTTGGAAATTGATCAAAAGGTGAACCAAATATGATTTGAAAAGTTTCAGATCAAATAAAAACCCCCCTAACTATGTGTGAAGCCTATGGGACCCGATGTACAATTTGATCCTGTGGGTAAACATCACATAGGAACCATTAGAACATAAATACAAACAGTACGGAAAAAAGAACTATCAGATTATTTATATATAACAATTATGAAGTGGCCTTAATAATCAATGAAACAAGCAAGGGGAACAACAGCGTGATTGCCATTTACCAATCAAAAAAAGAAAAACAAGGGGATTGCAATTTGTGCCCATGTATTTGCCATATGCCCATATGCACCCAGTATGTATGTGGAATTCTAGCGAGCACATCTCACAAATGTTTTGGGTGGGATTAGCAAAAACATGGTTCAGATGGGGATCCCCCCAAAAGAATCTCATCAGTAAAACGGAAATAGCCATTGATGTAACAAGGTATTTATCAAATAATGTCACATATTTTGCAGACGAAACCAAAACAACATTCTACAGTATATTCAAGTCAAGCAGTGAAATAATGGGATTGAGATTTAGGAAAACACCAATTTTAGAAGTTAACAAATTAACTTATTCAAACATATAATAAGGTAATAGGTCAGTAGTCCAGTTTACTTTAAATTTTGAAAATATCAGAATTTAAGTTAAGCTATGGTATGTATAGAAATTCCATGTGTAGGGGGAACTTCACTTTGAAAAAAAGGTAATTCTGGACATTGCCTGGAAAATAATACTCTATGATGGGCATAGTAGCCAGTGGAGAAACTAATTAAGTTATTAACGTTCTATGAGTAGAAGTTTTCCAAACTTCTGTAAGAGTGGTGGATTGCATTGATCCCATTAGCATTTCACATCAAATTCAGACCCAATGCAGACACAGTAAACAGATGTTCAATGAGCATTATGTAAGACAGTTACATGAGAGGAACATCCAAGCCTGTTCAGATGCTCTCAATTTCACATTTTTTGTAAATTTGTACCTGAATCTCATGTAAGGTGTTGCATCAGCCCAAAAATGCACTATAAAAGTAAGAAAAGTGATAAAAGAAGATAAGTATTGTAAAAGGTATGAAAGGTGTTCATGGCCTCCAAGTAACAAAAACAGAAGATAAAAACAAAATCCCCCCAAAACATCCAAAATAATACATTATTTTCTTTCAGAAAATACACATGATCAGAAACATGAACATACTACACACACGGATTGCTCTCTCTCTCTCTCTCTCTCTCTCAAAAGATACACATGATCACAAACATGAACACACTACACAAACAGATCTCTCTCCTTCCCTCCCTAAATAAATGATGAAAAATTCCAGTATATATAACCTTTCATTATATAGCTATGGTGGTAAAGACTTCCAATGATGTGGAACATATAATACTACAAGGGATGTCAATGCTAACGAATAAAAAAAATCTCCAACGCATTAGCAGAACACCCATAATAAAGATAGCCTACCGGTTGAACAGATCTACCCTGTATTCCATTTCCTTCTCTGCCATTCCAAAAATCTGGACACAAACACATTATTTATTGGCCGGTGATTCGTAAGCAAAAGACATTGGCAGTACATGCAAGCATATACTGTTAAGTTAAAAACGTCATCATAAGTCTCCAAATAATCATGATCTAACATCTTCACATTACTAAATAATAGTACATCTTTGAAGCGAGAGTCGATCAGAGACACTAAAAATAATGTTAATAATATTATTCTTAATAATAACAACAACAATAACAACGATATTTATAAGTTATTCCTGAAACATTTTTGGATATTCCAATATAAATATCCAGTATTTTAAAAATTTTGCCATTTCTATCAAGTTTTCAATAAATTTCTCATATTTTTAAAATATCACGTAATGCCAGCATGTGCTTCTCTTCACTTTGGTTTGGAGGCCCAAACCAAAGACTTCGGTCGATAGGGCCAAAGTAAAGCCAAATTTTTTTATGTTTGGGTATAACCAAAGTGAAGTGAATCCGACAATGCTGCACTAAGTCCTAGTCAATATCACGACACAAATTTTTTTTTATTCTGGTCTATTCTGTTTGGGCAACACAGTTCCATCCATCACTAAGGGGCCAGCATGAGAATGCCCCCAGCAAGATTGAAACATTCACAAATATAATATAATCCAGTGGAATATGTTAATTCTGATCGGTTGGCACTGGCCAATGAAATGAAGAGATGGAGATGAAGAGAGAGAGGGTTAGACCTACCAGAGAAGGAGAGAACCTCAACGGTGGATTCAACCATCTCCCCATCGCTGGTCATCATTTCATGCCATAGCACATAAAATCTACTGATTTCCCAATGACTTTCAACTTGTCCTATAGGGCACACACACTATAGGGCTGGTAAGGGAGGAGCCACAAGCATTACTGGAAGAAGCCTCTGAACTTCTGCTTGTATTTTTGCTGAGTTTATGTCATTTCCGAATCTTCTCTTTTTTGGAAATCTCACTCCAAGTTACACTCTACCTTTCTACCTCTTTCCCTCTCTCTAATTCTTTCTCTCCCACCATCTATAACTCCTATCCTTCTCTCTCTTACCCCTCTTTATCTCTCGTTATCTTTAAACCATCGCTCTCTACTCCACACCTCTCTTTTCCTCTCTATCTCTAACTCATTCTCCCAACCTATCTCACTCTCTCTAACTTTCTCTCTAATCAATTTATCTCATTGGCTTATTCTCTGTTTAACTTCCCCACTCTCCTCTATCTATACCCCCAAACTTTCTCTTTCTCTTCGTTTAATTACCTCGAATTTACTCTCTCGTATTCTCCCTGCCACTCCTTTTCCCTACTTTTTCATTCTATCTCGTCTTCTTTTTAAGAGCTGCCTATCTTTCTGCAGGTTTTTTATTCTTCTTTCTCTAGCTGACTACACCAAAGACTATCACAAGGTGTTGAGTTCCCGGTTTTGTGGATAGCCTTCATCATTTTTTTATTTCTTTTTTGTTTCCAGAATAAACATTTGCCATGTAGAGCACCCGACTTGTGGGATGCCATCCTCAATTCTTATGAGAAATTTTGTAATTATTTAGTATGCCATCCTCAATGTTCAAAATAAGAACTTGTCCTATAGGTTAGAAATAGATGTCCTTTCCTCCTAAGCATCATATCAGAAACAGTAGTCTGGTTTTGATCTTCTGTAATCCATCTAGTAGTCGTTTTATACTTTTACCTTTGATTGAAATAATTTTGAGTATTAGAAAAGATGGCAAGTAGAGAAGCGTTTGAGAGATCAAGGAGATCACATAATAGTCCTGAAGTTTTGACATGTACTTTGCAAGGTTTAAGCCTCACAAGCACTGTACAAATTTAATACAAGTCAAGAGGAGCAAAACTGCCCAAAACCAAGATAAATAAAGCACATCATCAAAGAGAATAGCATACTGGTTGGGGTTCACAAGACTATATGGAACTGTTATCTTGAGATCCGTTCTGCCATGAAGGTCATCTCTAAAAGACCCACGTGCTACAATGTTAAAGATACCACTTAAAGATCCAGCCTGAAATTTCGTGCTCATTGCTAAACAATGGTTTAAAATTGCCACTTATCACCATTTTATATTTTGTAATGTGGCTTTATAGCAATCCTCAACATACTAACTAGAATTCAAAAAGAAAAGCAAAAGGGCTCTATGTTTATGCCTATAGCTCCAAAGTACACTGAATGGGATCTCCATAGATTTAATTTATCATCAATAACTTTCGATGCATTTCATCTACAACTGAGTAATCATTTAGGTGTTAACGACAATTCATTATTCGACAAAAAGAACAAAATTAAGACTGAGGAATGTAAATAGACAGGCAAACCTGTTCCTTCTCCAATGCAGTGGGATTAGTCGACATTGCAAGATTTCAGCTGCAAAAAGGAGAATACAACTAAATCATCGCAAAGCTTCGAACAGTCAAGCTTAAATTTCAACGTATCAAGAGACCTCAAAGGAAGATACAAATAATATGAATAGAATAACAGTCAACATAATAATCATCTCCACCATTCAACGAACAAAAAGGTTCCAACTTGGCCCTCTATCATGGACAAAAATCAGTATGATAAATAGCATAATCTCGTAATAGTAAGCTTCAAAAGAAAATATCCTGAATATTAATTAGAGCACCCATCCAACTATCCCTAAATCAAAATATCCCTAATACTATGAACTCAAATCATTCAAAACACACACAAAAAAAAAAAAAAAACAAACAAAACAAAACAAACAAAACAAAACAAAAAACAAAAACAAAAAAAAAAACGGAAAATTCTTGTTTGGAAGAAATGGCAATGACTTTTAGAAAGAGAGAGTAAAAAAACAATGTAAAAACTCACGAAAAAGCATTTTTCATGTGCAAAAGCCTATGAAAAACCACCCCAACATAATGGATATTAAGACTCAAGGCACATTACAAGATTTCTTGCAAAAACCCACAAAAAAAATCCGAATTTTTTCCTTTTTTTTCGACAATAAATCAAACAACAAAAATAGTGATTGAATATGCTTACTTGGGTTTCGAACAGAGGCGGATTGATGGGCTTATTCGTCGTGGAAAGTTGCCGGAAAAAAGCGCTAGGTATTGTGGAGTATAGGTAGAGCGCAAATGAGCTCGGTCCCTCTCTCTCTCTCTACTAAAATTACGTTTTCTAAAAGCCCTAATCTTCCCTGTCTATAATTGACAGAAGTACCCCTGAACGATTTACGCAGGACCAAATGAGAAAAAAACAAGAAGGTATTTTCATGAAAAAGTTTATATATTGCTGAGGCTCTAAACAATCAAATTAGAGCCAACATCAAAAATCCCTAGAAGAGGTTATTTTGGTGTCCAAATATCTTCAAATTGACATCTAGATGCATGGGTATAACAAAAAAATGGATTTCAAGTTTAAGAAATAGTGCATCTTGTAATACATTTTTGGACCGTTAATTTTTTAGATTTTCAAATTTTCATAGATCTACTTGATCTACATTATTTTAAAAGTTTTAAATTATATAATTAAAAATAAAAATATTATTTAAAGCTATCACAAATATTTTTAACATTGAAACTACATTCCTCAATACTATTTGAAGGTGTGCTTTACTCTGATTGTTTAGAGCCTCGGCACTATACAAAAGCATCCAAAAGCTTCATTTTTTTTTTACATAGAGCTAGGCCTTATAGAAACTTTATCGGTAAATATTGGACTAACTGGTTCGGCACTCGACCAGAGGGCCCCTCCTGTTCTTACAGGCTGCTCCACCTGCAATGAACCATACAGTTCATTGTTCAAACTCTAGATCAAATTGTAAAAAACATGAACGGGTTATTAGTAATCCGTTCATCTTTTTACAGTTTGAACTAAACTAACGACATATTCTACGTTTTCAGTTTGATCCGGTTAGTCCGGTCCGGTTCTTACATCACATCAAACTGTTTTTCTTGTTTTTTGTTTTTTTATTTGGCAGTTATATCAAACTTAACTGTAAAAATTTTAACTAGTTATGTCAAACTTACTCAAATGTAAAGAGTTTCTAAGTATGTTTATGCATTAGTTTGTTTAGCTTAAAAAAGGCACATAAACTGATTAATTTTTTGTATATAAAATTAAAAGGGTTTTCTCAAATCCAAATGTTCTCATGTGCCAGTCATAGTGATCGAATATCTACCGAACTGCAAATGATCCAATGTTCCATGGTTACAAAATAATAAAATAATTATGAAATGGCGTTTGTTAATCCAAATCCCTATGGTTCCCTAACACTAAAATATTTCGTCTATTCATTAAAAAACTATGTGAAATGGAGTTTGCTCGGAATTATTTAATGAAATTTATTTCAGATATTATATAGCATTAATCTGAGTAGAATTTAGCACCAATTATCAACTAAATTAAGCTTAAAAAAAAAGGAATTACTTGTCATAATTGAAAACCACTCACCTCTACATTCAATCAGGCCAACAAATTTACCTAATCGCAACATTAACACCGCAAAAAATTAACCTGAGTAGATCGAATTTAACCAGAATTCAATCAAAAGACAAAAAAACAAAAATCGGAGACAAGAAAATGCTAGGACAACAAAAATAAACTCCATGAAGAACAACTACCAAACAAAAAAACAAAAAAATACCGATTAAACATCATCATCATCATCATAAGAATCTTTTCCCAACGATTTGGAATCGGCTATATGAATATTGGTCCATCATTCTGTAATATCAAAAGTCATACTCTCAATGACGCCTAATAGAGAGAATTATCCTTGAAAGGTATAAGTTTTGTGCTGCGCTATGATCCATATGATAGTAGAACCTATGTGGTCATATGTGCAAGCTAGATCCAAATTATTAATGGACAATGATGATAGAGATTTCTCGTGGGCATCACTATAAACCGCTAATCAAGTGATTGGATGGCTATAATACTAGTAAATATACTTCTCTTATGAAATATGACCATAGAAGGTTTTCTTTGGAATATCATTGTATGGATTGGAGTTTGCCATCCTTTTTGTATCTTTTAGGAACTTATTCATAGAGAACAAGAAAATAAATTAGAAAGATAATAGGAAAGACCTTATGCATCCATCCAGTAAAAATCTTATTCAGGGGACGTAGTATTTACAACCGTGTGACCGGCCTCTTAAAAGAGAAAATAAAAATAAAAGATTTGAGTGCATTCTATATGTGCTTGAAATAACAATGTTTTAAGATTGAATAGGAGACCATCCATTTTTTTGATGCCCAGTTATAAATGTTTAAAAACACAATAGTTGTTTATTTTTCTTTAAAAATACTCAATGGTGAAAATAGATTTAAATTTTAGATGGAAAAAATACTCCCAACTAGTTCTTTCATCTAAAAAAGTAAATGTATAACGTGCTCTCAAAGGAGCTATATAGCACTCAATATACCTTTAAAGATCATCACCATCCAATCAATGGGCAGGAGTAGGGTGTTAAAAAAAGTTGATCCATACAGGGTCGCTCGATCGGAATTGAGAATTAGTGGGCCAATCTAGTTCTCACCATATATTGGGATCATGTTGGTTTTTCCTAAGAACTGACCGGAATTGAGAATTAGTGGGCCAATCTAGTTCTCACCATCTATTGGGATCATGTTGGTTTTTCCTAAGAACTGACCGGTTCTCAGACATAATAAGTTAGTTCTATAAAAGAAACGGCCGATCCAACGTACCGATTCACTCTACCATATCGTTGATCCACTGCCAATATGCCAACCCATATTGGTTTTTGATCTGTTTTTTCAAACACTGGTTTGGATGGTGATGGAGGGCTAGTGCGGCATATACCATATACCAAGGTTTTAAAATTCGACGATTCGAATCGGATCACCATATCTGGATCAAAAATTGTTAGGCGATTGAAAGTTTGTCACCTGTAATTTTTTTACTTTTTTTTCTTTACAATAAGAAACGAGGAGGCAAGATCCCATATGTTTACAATCACAATTGATAATAGAGATTATAAAAATAAAAATAAAAAGATTTATGTTCGAGCGATCCATTTTTATTGTAATAGGTTTTCTTTTAAACTACAATTTGACTATGGAATGGATGTAGTGATCAACAAATACTCGTGTATGAAACATCTTTTCAGTATTTATATATTTTCAATAAAATAGTGAAAATCTACAATGCAATACCCCAATTTTATTTGGAAACATAAAAAATTAGGTCATTTTTAAGAAACTTCAGTGATTTTTTAAAATTTTATTGGGCTGACACTCAATTCTCCCATTCAGATCACCGATCCGCTGTTCTAATATATTTTTTTGGGTAGCCGATCCAAGTTACCAATCCGTTTTTTTAACCTATCCGTTTTTTTTAACCTATCCGTATACTATACTCCCTTGGTTTGGACAGAGGCGAAGGGCTTGTGGGACGTACCGTGCACCATATTCCCTTGGAGCTACGGTGTAATTTCTAAGGAAAAAGAAAACATGAAAATTTTGTTTTGATGGGGTTTGGCTGTTGTAAACATAAAATTATAAGGAATTGTGGAATGGTTTGTAGAGAAAAAAAGTACGAAAATTCCCTTTTTTTAAAAAAAAAAAAGCATGAAAATTTGTTTGGATAGGATTTGTCTCTCCTAAAATAAAAATATGAGAATAAATTGGTGGGCATAAAACTTGAGAACATAACTGAATCAGTGTTAATAGGTGTTGATAACCTAATCTTTCAAAATTCATGGAGCCAATCAATCTTAGAGAACTACTTTCAAACAACAACGTCCCCTCCATATTTATTGGTATTGTTTGAACGATATTATTTTAGAGGAAAATATGTTATGGGATTGTATATTATGAGATTATTTATTTTTAGTATATGGAGGTTACAATTAATCCTAGCCATTAAATGTTCAATTGGATGGCTTGAGGTATGTCACGAAGTTCAATATATTTTTTGTTAGGTTTTGAGTTTAGCCACAAATATACTAACAACCATTTGATTTGAAATTTGATGGACAAGAATAGCTATGACCTCCTTGTACAAAAAATAAATAGTCTCTTTGTATACTTTTCTATAATTTATATAACTATTAGGTCTGCACCATTTTTCAGGTTCCATATTTCATAACCGGAGCACACATGAATTTTCAGGCCACTATAGGGGGTTTATTGCACTGAAACTTCATCTTTTTACATAGTTTTAAAGCACAGTAGTACTGCTTTCTGCAATGCCTAGGCCTTGCGTTAGCCCAATCCTTTTTAACGATCAATATTAAGTCTTGTCAAGATATATTAATTTAAAGAAGTAAAGGGTGTTGTATTTTGTGTAGGATATTAATGGGTTGGGTCGGGCCCAATCTAAACTCGAAATGACAGTGTTTGAGGGTGGAGCCAGTTGGTCGCGATAGGTGTGTGTGCATGCATGCGCACATATATTGGGTTGGGTTTGGCCCACCTTGAACGACTTATAAAGGTTGGACCAAGACATAACCTAACCTAGGGTCCATACTTATCGACCCAAATCCAACTTGCACGTCCAAAAGTTAGATCCAGTCCTCGACCCGGGTCAATTCAACCACCATAAACCCAAGCCAAACGCCAACCCTAATTTTGTGGCTGGTGGGATCCTTTCAAAGTGAGTGCATTACCTCAGCAATGTGCCATGGAATATGGTCCGCATGCCCCAAATGTCCAAGTAGGGCCTTTTTAATCGCCGATAGATTTTATGCTCCTGCCGGATTATACTTTCCATTTACTCCCTCAGGTGACCCTAATCAAGGAGTAATTTTAGGATCCCAAATTTTAAAAATGTAACACGTTTAACCCATAAGAGTAACCTCAATAAAAAACAAGGATCCATAACTGCATGCATTTGAAAAAAATAACTTCTCAAGATTACACGGAGACCATTTAATTTTTGAAAGGTGAGATCCAAGACTTAGAAAACTCAAAATTCAATTTTATTTGCCCTTTGAAAGTAATTCTATAGTGATTCTTATGTTGTTCTCAAAATTTATGATTAATAAAGTCTCACAAGCAAGTCTTTTGACCGAGGGAATATAATTATAATATATGCTCTACAAGAGCACAATATACATCCTCTTTTAATTTGTCTATAGTGCACTTTTAGAAGGGTGTGGTTTGTATAAGGCTGAGACACCTTTAAATAGTGCCGTAACATGTTGGTTTAGTATATTATGGAAGTTCTTCGAGTCCCGGGGAATTAGTTTGGTGTCTTGGAGTTGTCATTTTACTTATAATGATTATAACAGCTTTTATAGGATACGTACTACCGTGGGGTCGATTTGGCCCCTCCTTCTACCAATAGGAAGATAAAAAAACCCCACTAAATGCGGAAAACTCTTTATTACTAAGGGACTTGATCTCCCAAACAACCAGCTCTCTAGGACCATATCTCTACACTGACTACTTGCATGAAGAAATAGAAGTTTGTTCCAGACATCATCACGAAAAAAAAAACTTCATAAATCTTTTTGATGGTCTGAATTTATTTTCATCTTTAGTTATAAAATTTAAAGATTAAAAAATAGTGTAGATCAAGTAGATCTATGAACACTTGAAAATCTTGAAAATTGACGGTCTAAGACTTAAAATCTAGTTTTTCTCATGTCCATAAATTTTGATGTCGAGATGATCAAATTGAGAGACTTTCAACATCAAAACAACCTCTTCTAGTGAATTTTTGAAATTTTGAGGTTCGCCTTAATTTGATATTTTAGGGCCTGACCCTTATACAAACTTTTTCCCTTTTATAAAAGGATGAGATTAGGGAGTGTGATTGCACACCTCGACCTTTTCAAAATTATCTGAGAGATGGAATGAAGAGCAAAAACTCAACACATCTATCTTCTCTACCTTTATTTTCATGGGTAAAAAAAATGTATTTTGAGCTTTAAAAATACGGAAAAGTTTATATAGAACTGAGGCTCTAAACAATCAAATTTGAGCCTATCTAAAAAGTTTCACTAGAAGAGGTTGTTTTGATGCCCAAATATCTTCAAATTAATCATCTCGACATCAAGACGCATGGACATGAGAAATAAAATAGATTGCAAGTTAGAAATAATGTATTTTGTAAGACATTTTTGGACCATTAATTTTCAATATTTTCAAGTTTTCATAGATACATCGATGTACACTATTTTTGAAGCTTTAAACATTATAAATAAATATGACAATATATTCAATGCTATCACAACGATTTCCAATATTGAAACTACATTTCTCGACACTTTTTAAAGGTAGGCTCTAATTTGATTGTTTAGAGCCTAGGCTCTATACAATCGTACCCTTAAAAATGACACATGCAATGATTTTTTTTAGTTGTATATTTCAATTCTCCATACATCATTCATGTTAGTATTTAAGAACCCTCTTAGATGTGAAAACAAGAATCCTAAAGGTTGGATCCCACCAAGATCATGTACTAATCTAGCTAGAAACAAAACAGGAGAGAGCACGAGCTATAATATGATAAAAAAAGCATAAAACACACACACACCACAATAACACATATATTTATGTGATTCATCTCAGAAGGACTACATCCATGGTATGACAAACTGAAATTTACTATACCAATGAAAGTTACATTACAGATTTTTGGACATAGAGTTACCTCTATAATCCTCGATAAAACACAATCGAGTAAACCCTTTTAGAACCAGTCTCCCAATCGGCACCATCGTCTACCTTTTATCTCCATTCCACAGCGAAATCACTGTTCAGGAGGAAGACCTTGAGAGCAACATAGACTTTTTGAAATTTTTAGCAGTGTTTCAAGTGCAAATTTAGCAGGCTTTGTAAAGCCACACATTCAACAAGAACACCACCTTTTACTTGTAAGTTGTAACATACTATGAGTTATTCATGATTCATTTTTTGAGACTATATGGTACAAGACCGTTTACCTTTGCTATAAGAAGATTACAAGCACCCCAACTTGTCAGATAAGAAAATTGACATCGAAGGGAATGTCAAAAAGTTCGAGAAATTGTTTTCTTAGACTTTGAGTATGGTCATTTAAAACCTTCAATTATCATTTTACATTTAACAACTAAGGATGATTGTTTTTTTATTGGAAGTAAATAATCTTTTATACTTTCTCTTCCTTTTTAGGTGCACAACCAAACAACCTCATCGTAATGACAAAAAAAATGGCTCTATGCACCTTCCCACCATATTTTTTGAAACGATTCTTCTTTTTTTAACGAAGGGAGATTTAAGGGTACATAACACATTTCAAAAAATTTCTTCTCAGGCTTTCAACCCGACCAACGGTACACCTTCAGCTCCCTAATTTCTCATTCAATGGTCAAACTAAAAGTGATTGCGCACTTCTTGTACCAGAGAGAGGTCATAATCTTACTGTATACTTTTTGTCCCTAAAAAAACTCAAGCTTTTGAGAGTACAATATTGTGGGAAATTGTCCAAAATTCAACAAACCAAAAGATCCACTCCAAAATTACAAGAACTCTCTTGTCCATGTGCCAAAGGTTAGAGCTCCATAACATCAATGTCTGTTTGATTGGACTCATCACCTATGAGCTGACGCCCTAGGGCTTGTTTATGTATGGGCTCTTGGCTCCGTTCATAAGGACACCACTATCTAGGAGAAAAAGGATCTCTTAAACAGCAACACCACAGCAGCTGCAAAGTCCTTTCCAAGCACATATAGACAAAAGGCTCCCAATCACCCCCTAAGACTATACTGAAAAAAGGAGCTCATCTTCAAAGGGAAAGGGGACCCCATAGAGAGCAAGTGCAAGTACTTTGTTATTTATTTATTTATTTTTTTCGGTAATTCAATGGGGAGCTCTTATATATTTTTTTAAGTAGATTAAGAGTTAGCTTTTTGAAGTTATTAGTAAGGTGGTGTTTGTGGTGAGAATGATACTACAACGTGGTGATTAGGGTATAGGGGTGCTACCACCACAACCCCAGCCCCCTTTTCTACAAGTACTCTCATGGAAATAAATTGTACATTTACTCCGTCGGGCTAAAAAGCCACTTCGGATAATTTTTTGAACTTGAAAGAATTTACTTTACAATAGAATCACTAGACTAATACTAAAAAAAAAAAAGAGAAAAAAAAAGAAAAGAAAGAAGGGACATGATTTTGAGTTCCATAAATACTTATTTGACCAAAAATTGGATGGTCTATGTTAAGACACTTATGTTAAGACACTGGCATTTGCAATCTTTTTTTTTTCCTTTGCTTTTGTTGGTTGGGAGATTACCCAAAAATTTGGCCCTAAAAATGTTTATGGACCTGATGGAGTGAAATAGACAATATGCGCTCACATGATTCTTCTAGCCATGAAGAACCCTATAGAAATTTGATGAAACGATTTCATTATACATGTGCCAAATGTACTAGAAGATCAAGCTCAAAGGTTGGAGGGGCTCATTCATTGAAATATATATCTTCTATGTTATAGGTGAAGTATAGAAATCTTTCTCTCGAGACAACAAGCAGTTTTTTGAAAATCCTAGATACTTGGAACAGCCAGCATCCCAATTTGGTCCACGAAGATTTTTGAAACACTCGTATGTAGGACCACAAACTGTTGAAAATTTCTTCATGGAAAGAAATAATGAGTCTAGGATTTCTTTAGTGTCAGTCTTAGCTCTTAGGCATAGATTTCCTCCTACAAGGCTCCTCTCAATACTTTTTTTACTCACATTAGTCCATATCTAAGCTAACTATGTTAACCCAATTTAAGCTAGAGCTATCTCATTTCAAAATAACAACCTTAAGGTCAAGAGTGATTAATTAATCCCTATCACAAAAGGGCGAGCTTTCTATCTTGAGGCAGATATAATTTATAGTTGTCTTGAGATATGGAGCCTTCTTGCCTCGATTGAATGGATGAGTGTAAGACAATAATGGTATTATACAATATATGACTTGACAAATACAACATGTATGCTATTATTTTTGGCTCACTCCCAACTATCTAATTAAGATCAGATCATGTGGCGTTGGATCTCTAAACACAAATTAATATATGTATATAAAGACAGATATTTTTCATGGAAAAAAAAAAATATATACAATAAGACTAGTTACCTTTGGTATAAAGTGATCACAATTAATCTTGATCATTGAATGTGAAATTGAATGGCTGCATTTATTCCATTGACCAAGTTCAAACTTTAAAAAAAATTTTATTGAACTTTATGACACACCAAAGCTATCTGATTTTACATTGAATAACTATAAGTAATTGTGACCTCCTTGCATCAAAGATAAACAGTTTCACTCTATGCAGTCCTTGAAAAAAACAAAAAACATATAAAAACAAGTGATTTGAAACAAAACAAAAAAAAAAAAAAAATACCTGATGCCATGTTTCTATAAGGCTTAGATAAACCCAATTCATATGGGTGCTGTTTTGTGGGGGGCATTGGTGAGTGGGGCAAGATCTGGACCATATGGAGAGTTAGAGATGAAATTTCTCCATGGGGTGTTTTAGGGGTGGCAACGGGCTTGGCCCTAGTCCCTACAAGGCCAACTTGGCCCTATTCGGGCTGGGTCAGGCCAAATATAATACAAGTAACCAAAATAAAAACAATAAGAAGAAAAAGGGCTCGGCTGCGCCAATGCGGGCTGCCCTCATCTCAAACCTAGCCTTGGCTTTGCCTGGCCTTTGCAAACTTGGCCTATATCTGGATTGAATCCTATCATCTGGCTCTAGTGGCCATCCCTCGAGCTGCATTTTGTGGCCCATGCCTTAGTTGTTTTTAGGCCGTGTTGCTCATTGCCAGGCCTATGCTTCATTGAACTGTCCAGATCATGGTCGAAATGAACTAGGTTCAGACCCACTGAACCCCAACGGACTTCGCTATTTTATCATTTCTTCAGGTGAAAAGGATTAAAATAAGACAAATTTAAAATATAAGAATCACAAAGAATTAAATTTGACAATATTTGGATTTATTAATCTCATTGCTAGCTCTAAGGTACCGAAAGCTTTTTAAATGGATGTCAAATGTTAATAACAATTCATCACCTACTCTCCCTATTGGAACGTTGACATGACGTTTCAACATGTTGTATTTGTCACAGTTATAAGGGGTATATAGGAGTCCAAGTGGACGGCTATGATTTGGTTTGGCAAGGTTTCACAGGACATCCTGATCGTCCAGGCACGTGGGGTCCCTATTGCAGCCACGTTGTAAGCAGCTGCTGAGATTATTCACCTACTCTGGATTCCATTGGCCCAACGCCATATTCTACTCTATCCAGATTTATTATTCTTGAGAATTAAAAAAATGGAAAAAGTTTATAGAGAGCCGAGGATCTAAACAATCAAATTAGAGCCTACCTAAAGAATTTTACTAGAAGATGTCGTTTTGATGCCCAAATATCCTTAAATTGATCATCTCAACATCAAGATGTATGGAGATGCAAAAAAAATGGATTTGAACTTTTGAATATAGTGCATCTTGTAACGTTTTTTTTTGGACTGTCAATTTTCAAGATTTTCAAGTTTTCATTGATCTGCTTAATCTACATTATTTTTTAAGCTTTAAATTTTGTAATTAAAGATGAAAATATATTTTAAGACGATCATAAAGATTTCCAGGAAACTATATTTCTAAGCACTATTTAAAGGTAGGCCTCACTTCGATTGTTTAGAGTCTCGGCTCTATACAAACCGCACCCTTAAAATAACGGATGAAGTTTTTATAAGTCGCAGACTTTACGAAGCTCCACATCAAATCCCGGTGGAAAACACTTTTTGGCAAAAAGGAAATCTCAATGGTACACCGGAAATAAAATTTAAAACTAAAAAAATGGCGTAAATCTTGCGAATTTATGAACATTTATTTTTAAGGCGATATAAATGATTTAAATAATTTATTAAAATATACATTATTTTTAAAGCTTTAAATCTTTTCTTTTTTTCACAAACAGAACCTTCAAGCCTCGACTACAGGTTTTTCAATCTCTTATCAAATCATTTTGGATCACGTTGAATCCAATTCCATCTAAATCCTTGAATTTGGGGCTAAAAAGGTTAGATCTAACATAATTTGAAGAATAAAAAAGAGTGGTTCCAAAAAAGTACAAAATATAATACTTTTAAGCCTCAAAATTTTTTCCCTAGATTCATGAATGGGGCGGTTTAGACGATAAACTTAGTCAAAGTTTTATCCACAAATCCATTTCAAGATAGATTTTGGGAGCGTCGGCTCACTATAACGCTTAGTGACCTACCTAAACTAGGGGTGGCAATGGGCCTGTTCCGGTCAGCCCAGCTCTTAAAAAACTAGGGCTGGGTTCTAAAAGTGGCCTAAGGGCTGGGCTAGGATCAGGCTGTCACAGCCCATAGGGGAGCGGCGGGCATGTGTCAAGGCCATGATAGTGCCAGCCCAATTTGCCCCGGCCCCCTTTTTACGTTAGTTTTTTCCTTTACTTTTCGCTAACTCTATTTGGCCCGGTCCTACTCGATCCTGGCATAGGTAGGCCCAGGCTTATGCAGGCCACCTTGGCCCGATCTAGGGCTGGGCCTGTCTCTCATATGTAGAAGAATAAAAAAAAGAGGGAAAATTTCCCCCTACACTCAAATTTTGTATTTGATTTCTCCATGGATCTTAAAATTTGATAGCATTTTAAGCAACATTAACTTTGTTAGTCTTCTAACCCCTGAACCGTTTTTACCTGCATAACATAACAGGTATTTTGAGCAACTTAAGTGCTCCAAACATATCTGATAAGGACACCCACGTCCATCTCTCTGTCATGCCCAAGACTCTCTTTGTCGCCCTTAAAACTCTACGCCATACCGCCCTCTCTCTCTCTCTCTCCCCAACTTTGTAGCTTTGCACCATACCCCCTCCTCTCTCTCTCTCCCCCAATTTGAGTTTTGCACCACACCCAAACCCTCTCTCTCTCTCTCTACCCATTATCTCTTCCTCTCGGTATCTCTCATTTGAGTTTATTCAATGGATGGACATGGCTCTTTTGAACTCTCTCACTCTAGATGCACAAATGTAGTGCCTTTGAACAGTGACAACATCAGGGCTTTCCCATTCAAGCCTCTCAGCTGTGTCCATGCTCCTTTCTCACACTGCGTTCATGGAGATAACTACCATTGTTTAGTATTTTGCACAAAATCACATTCAAGCCTTCTGATACAGATTTTTGGTATCAAATTCAACAATTTGGGCCATGTTTTATCAATGTATTCATTATTCAAGGATGATGAGAATCTCTCTCTCTAAAAGTAAGTTAACTCTCTGATTGCAATGTGAAAGACGTGCATGGACACAGGTGTTGTGCAATATTACGTCTTTCAAACTTTGATATGAACTCAGTTGATTCATTAAAAGTGATGAGCTGGTCACAACATATTTTACTAAGATAGAGCGTCACTTTCTCTCTCTAGATTCACTACTCAGCATAAAAATCCCAGACCCCAACATTATGAATCCCAAAACTTTCTCTCTCCAGAATTGACTGGTTGAGACCCTGAAATAATGGCTGAGGAGCTCGAGCCTGGGTACCTAAAACCAATGAGCTTGGATCATTCTCTTTCTAGAATTTTGGGGCTCAAAACCATGTTGCTGAACAAAGCAGGATTTATTTAGGGCAGATCTCAAATTGGGTATGGCACAAAGTTCAGATGGGGATGGAGAGGGAGAGAAAGGGGTATGAGGCAGAGCTCAGATTGAGAGAGATGGGGTAGACCTCAGATTGGGGAAGAGAGAGAGAGGGTGAGTGCGTGAGGCTGAGGCTGGTTTGGGGTAGGGAGATGGACGTAGATATCCTCACATTATTTGTTCAGGACAAAAAAAATTACTAAAAATGACTTTGATATGGGTAATAACCGTTTACGTGATTAGAGGATAGAAAAGTGACAAAATTAATGGTATTAAAAATGTTTCAAATATGAGAAATTTTCCCAAAAGAAGACTCAACTATTTTACCTCTACAGCTTGTATCCATTGATCCCTGCCTCATGTTCTCTTCGCAATTTTGATCTCACAAGTGCGCGTGACATTGAAAAGTACCCCCATAATTTGGAACTGGTAAAAGGGGAAGTGCTGTGTCATGCCTCATGGGTGGTGCAGGCCATCATAGAGCACATGCCCACAGAGAGAGAGAGAGAGAAAACAAAAATGTCATCTCATCCACAGTCGGGACACCAAAAAGGAATAACAAGACAAATAATACACATTGACAAAAGAGCCTCCAAACCAAAAATTTTACAGGAATTTCAAATGAAGATGGCCCCGCAACGAGAGAAACACAAATAATGAATATAAATAAGGAAAATGGCTTGATAGGGCTGCAGCCCTATCAAAATAAGTGAAGCCTTACCTCATAACTCATCAAAATTTGCAATTCTAAGTATTTGAAAAACTTTTACATCCATCATTTCGACTTGAATATTATGATTGTCAAAAAAAAAAAAAAGCTAAGATTTCAAACTCTAAAAATGGTATATATTGTAATAAATTACGGAGACCGTCCATTTCGCCTTAATAATTAGTGCTCACATATCCCTAAGATATGCATCTTATGAGTTCCTTATTGTTTGGAAATTGGTTTTAGAGCAAATATGGAGATTTCTGTTGCTAAAAGTGCTCTCTGGACAAGGATTTGAGGTGAGGCTTTGCTTTGTTTTCACAAAACCTAAGCTTTGTAGAAACTTCATCCAATAAATAATCAAATGCAACTGGTATCAAGCATCCGGACTATAGAGTAGGGAGAGAGATTTATAAACACTACCAGATGCTAATAAGAGAGAGCAAAGGAAATCAAATGTTACACAGAGAGAGAAAGTGAACCCAAGCAATCAAATGTTACAGAGAGAAAAGAAACCAAGCAATCAAATGCTATTAATACCAAGAACTCTAACAGCCCACTGAACCTCAAGATGGGAGCCAGCTCCTCTCTCCCTCTGAGTTTGTACAAGAAAATGCTTCTTTCCTTTCAAATAAACTATAAGCTATGAAAGAGAATAAAACAGAGTAAAATGAGAGCCAAAAGGGCACCCAAAATACTGATACAGTGACATATACTTGATTTGAAATACAGCAATAGAAATTCTAATGGGTCTTCTTCCTTGCTCCTTTTCTTCAATCTGTGCAAAAACCCAATTCTCAGTATCCCGAATCTTCAACCTTTTCTCTCTCTAAACCCCCCCAAATTTCTTTCTCTCTCTACCCTGTCTAGGAGGGAACATTGAAGTGGAAGAGCCATGAAATAACAAAGGCGAAAACCATGCAAGCGAGAAGGAAATTGAGGAAGCGATGGCCACGCCAAAAGCTTCTTGGCTCTTGAGTGGGGGTCGTTACGGCGTTCGATTCGTTCCATTGCTCCATGAACTCTGCATCCTCTACACCAACAACGTTCCGAGCAGTTGAGCCACATATCTCACAGGTCCTGAAACAAACGAATTTCAAAATTATAGAGACATGACAAGAACAACCACGATATTCTTGAACATAATTTCCCTCATTACACGGATGCAAGTAGAGAGAAAGAGAGGAGTTCAAAGCTTAAACAGCTGTCTACGTAAGATTGTGCAAAATTCATGTATTTTGCAAGAAGCCATAGCCAACAACATTCAATCCGGTGTCCCATATAATGCCGGGCGGTGGCAGGTGGTCTAGGTGCCTAGGCAGTCCTCCTGAATCTGGGTGGCCTAGGTTCAAAAGGAGGCAAATGATGTCCAGTAATCCTTGTATAAGACATGCATATTTATGCATCTTTTATTATTCAAATAAAAAAACACCAAAAATATCCCACCTCATTTTTTCACCTAGTGGGTACTTTGAATCAATGGTTCTAACAAAAACAACAAAGTGAAAATACAGTCTACTTGTATTTGAATGTAAAGAGAATAATTTTTCTAACTTTGATTATGACTGAGCAGAATAATTTTTCAAACTTTGATTATGACTGAGCATTTTTGTGCTAAGATTAGCTACAGTTGTGGCAGACAAAAAGAAAGGCATCTGGCATTATATTGTGGGTAGAGAGAAAGGGGGAAACTTCGCAAGGCAAGAATCAAACATACACAAAGTTGCAGCAGGAAAATAAGAAAGACACTACATGGAAAAGCTCTTGATGCTCACAAATAGCATGTAAACTGTGAAACTACTTTTTGATAATTTAGAGACAAGACATTGATTGCTCTCCAAAATGCACGTTTAATGACCAAAAGAGCCCTAGAGAGGGGGGGCTACATGATGGTCAAGTAATCTCCATCTTAGAGAGAGAGAGGACCTCCAAATTGGGAAACTGGGCAATAGCAAGTTTCAGTTTCAGAGAGAGAGAGAGAGAGAGAGAGAGAGAGAGAGAGAGAGAGAGAGAGAGAGAGAGAGAGAG
>NW_006499435.1:3106368-3124133 GCF_000471905.2 Amborella trichopoda
AGAGAGAGAGAGAGAGATATGGGGCTAAAAATGTGTCCAAAATTTATATGCAGTGAAGTTTCACAATTTAAAGATCCATCAGTAACAGGAAAATATGCAGGCATGGCAGGGAAGGCCATATAACACAAAACACAAATAGGCACAAGTCTCTCAGATTGTAAAATACTCCTAAAAATCAGTATGCATGAAATTCCTTTGGTATTTTCAGTGAACTCATGAAATTTCTAACCCATGTACAAAAAAAGATAGTAAATAGGAGAGAGAGAGGAGAGAGAGAGTCAACAAAAGATCAAATAGCCCACAACCCAGGGCATTTATTACCCATATCCAAAAATGAAAATTTTTTAATTTGCACTAAGCATATGTGAGAGAGAAAAGAAAAGATGACACAAAATAAAGAGGCTATTCCACCAAGGAGGAAAAGAAAGGCCTAAACCAGAGGAGGAGAGAGAAGAAAAAGCAAAAAGATCAAAACTTTCTTACTTGTTTCCTTTGATTTTGAACCAGGCCTCTGCACACTGCTTATGGGCAGCTGCTAAATCATCTTTGCAAGAACAACCGAGCTCAATGGGAACGCCCGACTCTTGATTGCTGGTGCTGGGCTCCAAGGTCAAATGGCAAATCCTACAATCTCTCTCTACCTTTGCTAAATGAATCTTAATCTCAGGAACACTTTCCCTCTCTACCCCATTTCCCAAATCCACATCTGAACACTCTGAAACTGAGTTCCTCTGATTATCTCCAGCCATTCCTATCTCTGGATCACTGGCATTTGAATAACTGTACTCTTCAAAAGAGCAGCTTCCATGAGAGCCATAAGAAGAATGCCATGAACGATCCTCTGCATCTGAGAAGCTACTGTCACTGCAATCATCTTCTTCATGGGACCCTTCTTCTATGTCCTTCTGAGATTTGTCACCACCACCCATTTTCTCTCTCTAAAAAAGAAGGAAGAGGACCCAAATTCCCAAGTTAACAGAGGAGAGAGAAAGGACAAGAACCCCACATTCACTCAAAAGTCAGACGAGGAAACTCCGGATTTGGGTCCATGGTTTCAGACTCTAGAGAGAGAAAGAAAGGAAGGCCCTGCGAATACAGACTAATCCTGATCCATGGTATCAGAAGAAGAAGGATAAGGATAACCTGCAAGCTTTTGAAAGGGCCAAGACATGGTTTTAGAGAGAGAAAACAGCGAGAAGAGTGGTGAAAAGCTATGGCTTTAGAGAGAGAAAACAGTGAAAAGGGTGGAGAAGACAGGGAAGATAAGATTTGAAAATGGAGGAGACGGAGGACTTATCAAGACCCAATTAGGCCAAGAGGTTTCTGATGATTATTGTCAGTAAATCAGCAAGATCCAAGGAAGAGAAAGAGATAAAAATGTGGTTTTTTGCAGTGAGATCCTGCGACAACGAGGACGGTGAAGAACTGAAGACACAGTCTTTGCCTCAGAAGCTGTGAGCCGTGCTGCCTACTTTACTCTCCCCTTGTAGGAGGAGTGGTTGGGTAAGAGAGAGATTTAAGCGCTGTGTCCGTGAGTGTTTAAGAATGCGTTTTCATGGGGGCGTGCGCATGTTTTACACGCGTGGGGCAGGAGCTTGTGGGTGTTGTAGAGAGAGAGAGAGAGAGAGAGAGTGACAGAGACAGAGACAGAGAAAGAGGTCGGAAGAGGAGGGGTCCCCAGAGAAGTTAGAGAGAGAAAGGGACAGATAATGGTTTCCAAGAGAGAGAAAGATGGGAAAGGCTCTCCCGACTTGGTTAGAGAGAGAGAGAGAGAGAGATAGAGGGGCTAGAGAGGTTAAAGAGTCACATGAGTTTGGTAGAGAGAGAGAGAGAGAGCATTGAGAAATTGAGAGAAATAGATGTGAATTATTTTACAGAGACAAAGAGGATGATTATAACTTAGAAATTCAGAATCTAACCATAGGTTTGGTTGAGAAATTTAGAGAGAGAGAGAGAGAGAGAGAGGAGGATTCAGGAAGTTTAGATTTTAACGATAGGCTTTGGAGGTATCATCCTCGTGGCACATTCTATGTAAAAGATCCTTACACATGGTGATCTATTGGGAATCATCCATAAACTGGTGATCTATTGGAAAAGCCAATAATTTGAAGAGAGAGAGAGAGAGGAAAGAGAATGGGGATGTTAGTGAGGGAAAGAGAGAGATTTGGTGGGGTGAATTATGCGGTATGTGGGCACACAACGTATTACATCATGGTGTGTGCAGACAAATGTGATTACTATTGTTTCCATGACCTATACTTATAGATAGATAAAATTTAGAGAGAGATTCTTTTCTTGGAGCAACTCCAATTTTCAGCCTAGGGGATCGGTTAGAGAGAGAAAGTGAATCAAGCCCAACCAACCCATCTTTCTCTCTCTCTACTGGTGAAGGCCCAAGAAAGCCACCTCTCTCTCTCTCTCTCTTGGTGTTAAAAAAAGTCATCTCTCTCTCTAGTGGAGCAAGGCCCAACAGCTCCTTCTCTCTCTCTCCAACACTAAACCAAATTGAAGCCTTCTCTCTCTCTAACCATTGAGTACAAAAAATGGCCACACTCTTTTAAGTTTTAACCAAACCCACGATGCCTTTCTAGACCGTTCCTTGGGTTAACAGGTTTTCGAATCAAAAGCTTATTATGTAAACTTTGGTTTCGTTAAAACTTGGTTACTCAACCAAGCCTATTTAGATGGCTTTAAATGATACGTTGGTTATGCAAATCTCACGTTTGAATCATCTTTTTGTATAATGTGTCGTGGTGCATATTGTTGGTGGACAAGATAAATTGAATCATCTTTTTGAACAATGTGTCATGGTGCATATTGTTGGTGGACAAAATAGATTTAACGTTTGAGACCCGAAACAACATTCGAACAAAGTTTGAATTTTAAAGGGCTGCTCTAGAATTTAAATATTTTAAAATTAGCTAGACTAAAACAGAGTATTTGAAATCCAAATTTAATACTAATAAGAATAAGTATTTAGAATCTAAGTTTAATAATACTAGGAGTAGAGACGAGAAAGTAATAAGTGGCCAAGAAATACAAAAAATAATGCGCTTTCGATATCTTGAATCGATAATTCTGAAAAATAAAGAGATTGAGGAATATGTCGTACATAGAATTAGAGTTGGATGGTCAAAGTGAAGATGTGCGACCAGAGTTTCATATGATCGCCGCATACCAATTAAGCTGAAGGGTATGTTCTATTGAACAACTGCTTGACCAACTTTGCTTTTATAGGGTGGCATGTTGGGCGGTCAAGAAGCAACATACCTATAGCATAAATGTAGCTGAAACGATGATGTTAAGATAGATGAGTGATAAGGCAAAAGAGATAGAAGTAAAAACAAATATATTCGAGATATTTAGGTATGACATTAATAGGCGATAAGATGAGATAAAGTAGTCTACAATTGACTGCTCATATATGAGGCATACCCAATACAACACATGTTAAAAAGTGCGAGTTAGTTCAAGTAAAATACTCAAAGCGGGCTAAATGTACGTTCAATATGATATGGTTGTGAGTAGTAAGAAAAGATATAGAGATTTATGGTCTCACCAAGGTTGTGATACTTAATAAAACAAAATGACGAATCATGATTCGTGTAGTCGATTCCAATTAGTAAAAAAAATACTCTAGTGATGGTTTGCTATTAGGGGTTGATTGATGTACGTGAAAGTTTGATAGCTTAATATTTACGAAAACATATTTACATATGTGAACAATTTACATGAAAAAATTACTCAAACATGTTTTTTTCCCATGTTTAGTAAACAAGTTAGAGAGTGAACACCTCAAACTTGATATTTTGAGACAAATTCTCTCTCTAAAATTTGAAATTTGAAATTTGAAATTTGAAATTTGAAATTTGAAATTTGAAATTTGAAATTTGAAATTTGAAATTTGAAATAATTTTCTGTCCAACAACTTTGAGATAGTTTCTCTCTCTAAAATTTTTCAAATAGTTTCTTACTCTAAAATTTGATATAGTTTCTCTATCTAAAATTTAAATATACTTTCTCTCTCTAAAAATATTTAGGCAGTTTTTCTCTCCAGAATTTGATATAGTTTCTCTCTCTAATTTTAAGATACATTCTCTCTCCAAAACTTAAAATTTGAGATGGCTTCTCTCTCTAATTTGTGGGGGTGTTTTGGCAAAGTTAATTGTATTTGCTAAAGTGGGCAACTCCTGTGTGTGGAAATAATAATAATAACATGAAAATAATAATAATTAGGATGCGATTAGCATGCGGCCAACATGCATATTGTAGAAATGTAAGCCTGGCAATAAATATATTTTTTAAATATATTTTGATTCTAATTTTTAGATAATATATAATTTTTAACATGGAGATCATGAATATGAAAAATAAATAAATTTGAAAGCTAGGAATAATAATTATATTTAGAAAACATTTGGACTATTAGTTATAATTGTTTTTTAGATAAACCACCTATTTGCATCCATCTTTAATATGAATGCTTTATACCTTTGGATCACATATTTTAGAGATTGGCCCAGCTCGTATGAAACAAGTGTTCTAATAATAATAATTATTATTATTAGGTAGTTGATGATATTTCATTGTTTAGGCACAAAATCCAAAATAAATTTATCAAATGTTGTGATATACTTTTGTTTATTGAATTTGACATCCAATGGTTAAAAATAAATGTGACTTCTTTATACTTGAAATAAATGGTCTCATAGTATACAATCTCAAATGGATAAACCAATTTTTTCTTTGACTATGTGTACCCATGTTTTGACCACTTTTCCTACTTATATGAAATTTGAAACATGTTTTTGGGCAAAATTTTACTAAACATTATCATGGATACCCTATAAACCAAACGACCCATAAGTTTCGATATGAGGGGAACTCTCTTTCTCTCTAAAGTTTAATAATATAACAAGACTTAGTATTATGATCCAAGAGTCGAGCAATGTTTGGTAGGGACATGTGGAGTAGCTCCAAAGCTAAGGTTGTGTATTGTATACGTAATATGTTAGAATAATCATTTATTATTATTATTATTGATATATCATCTTCCAATCTATAGATAATAGAGTTTGTTGGGTAAAGGAGGACCCATTTTAGAAGACTTATTCAAGCAAGCCACATGGGGTTTCCCTTGTAATTTAACCTGAGTACTCAATTCTCTTCTCTTTGGTAATTACACTCTTTCTTGTATTGTGGTTCTACAGTACAAGAACCACACCTCTAAATTTCATGAGAAAGATGTCGTTTCGGTGTCAAAAACGAACGTGACTTGAAAATTAATGTTAAATTATAATTATTAAATTTAAAATATTAAATATGATGTGATTGAGCATATCTATAAATATTAGAAATTTTTTGAAAATAAATGATCTAAATGACTTGTTACAAGATACAATATTTTAAAACTTGAAAATCTTTTATATTTTTATATCTGGAGGCCGAGATGATGATTGATTAAAATGATTTTTAACTTTAAAAGACTCTTTTTTACATGATTTTTGAAATTACACCTTGTTTTCCCCTCTCTCTCAGGTCTTACTTGAGAGTTTCTCTCTCTAGACTTTGTCAAGAGGCCGCTTTTATCGGCATTGCTTCTTCAAATTTGCAATGTATTTTCTTCGAATTCGTGAGAAATTATGCAGAAAAAATGACGAATATATGACACTTAATGACTTTGACTTAATGACTTCTTTATTGGTGAGTCAAAAAGAGCATTTTACTATTGTGGAAATCATTCTTAGACGACCTCAAACCTTTCTTTTTACGATCGTAATTTTTTTAGGGTACACAAACGCTAAACTATAGTGGTGGGGCACTTTACTAGGTTCCTTCGATCTTTTTTTCTTAAAAAATGTGCTTGGGGGCAGGTCTCTACGGCTGCTTATCGGGTCGGGTTCGATCCACTGACCGCGGGGGCCGACAAGACAAGGTTCAAGTCTGGAGATCCAGATCTTGACCGACTTGACTTGGATCCAACTAGTTTATGCTCGAGTCTGAGTCAAGCTTGGACTTAAATGCTTTGGGCAGACCACGCCTAGGAAATTTGAATCACTGGAGTTCCTACTGCCTACCAAGTCGGCAGAACCAAACTTGACCCGTTTACCTAGCAAGTCTTCTTTGTCTATTTATCTACTTTTATTAAGAATATGTTTTTATTAAGAAGAACTGAAATTTTGTTTTTGGGAAGCTTTATAATTTGGGATAGTATATTGTGAGACTATTTATTTTTGGTATAATGAGGTTACAATTCTAATTGGGGATAATAATTTCATGTAACCGTTGTATAGTAATATAATGTAACAACTTTAAAAAACCATCTTATGGTTATTAGTTTGATCCAAATTTTGAAATATACACTATTTTATTTTAATGAACAATAACAAAAAAAATAAAAAATTGCAAACACAACCGTGAAAGTATTTTTTTAGCCCAATTAACATAGCCCGTTCATTTTGGTGAGATGCTTAGATCTAGGCCTTAGAAAGTTTTTTTCATTTTCAAAATTTTTGTATGGCTTTATTATCATTAGATGAACAATGCTAAAAAAGAAAAAAATGATTTTGAGTTTATAAATGCTAAGATCTTGAAATTCACAAAATGAATGGTCTAGATTCGTCTTTGGAGGGGACTCATGTTGACTATATCTAAGGTTCAAATTCGAACCTTTTTGTTTCTTGGGGATTGATTATCGAGATGAAGATAGTGTATGTGAAAAATTTGGGGTCATACAAATACCACAAACATGATTTTCTAAAAGTGATGTTCGCATTATACTGTGATATAACCGATGCATTGGATCATTGTTCTATGAAATCTAATGGATGACATTATGTCACAACATTTTAAAAATTTTATTTTGGATTATGTATCCCAAATAATTACACATCCTCAACCACTCGATATAAATCTAACAGTCAATGACGATTGTGACGTCCTTGTATAAAGTAAATTGTTTCAATATATACATTTCCTTCTAATTTTCCCATAGTTACGTCGTACCAATGCTATCTATTTTTATTTCTAGAGAAGCTTATAGAAAAATTTTACTTTTAAAATTTAAAATTAGTCCCATATATTTCCAATTTTACAGTTAAGCTTTACCTTTTGAGAGCATAAACTATATTTTTATTTAATATGTTTATCTGATTAAGCTTAAATTTGATATATCTATATTTCTCACCATTACAAACCTAAATTATTTTTAAAATTAGTACAAAAAATAAAATTACTAAAATAACCCTAAACACTATAAATATATTTTTGTTATTTCAATTATTTTTAAATATAGCTTTATAGGTTGTGATGATGAGAAATATATACATACCAAATTTGACTTTATTCTGATGTAAATAAGATAAATAAATTTAAATATATTTTACGCCCTCAAAAATTAGGATGAATATGAAATTTAGAATATACGCGACTATTTCTAAATTTCAAAAACAAAATGAGGTTTCTCTGTAAATTTCCCTTATGTCAAATGGAATTTTGTAATTGCTCAACGGGTAAGCGATGGTATTCCTGATTCTTTTATATTCAATTAGTATTAAGAACCGGAATTTGCCATTATGCTTTGTTAATTATTCATTTATTCCCCATTGTTGATATTTAATTTGTAGCACTTGACCCCATTTAAATCTGTATTCAATGATTTATTCGTGGTATCTTGCCTAGTCAATTCAAATCTCTCTCTCATCCATTAATTACATTGCTCTCTCTCTCTCTCTCTCTCTCTATATATATATATATATCTCTATCTCTCTCTCACTTGCAGAGTGTTCTTTCTCTCTCATGTTCTCAAGGGAGGGAATATATTATACTCCTGTAGGAGCATACTGTGCATTTATTCCCTTGCTCAAAACACTTATTGGGGTTGATTTTTTTAGTCTAAGATTTTGGGAACCTCATAAGTATAACCAGATGAGTATTTCTAAAAGTAAATTTGAATTTTGAGTCTTGCAAACTTAGATGTAGCCTTAAAAAATTGGACGGCCTCAAACCAATCTTGAGGCATTTGTTTGTTCATATATGGATAGTTTATTTCGAAACATTTTTTTTTTCTTCTTCATAAAATTATTCTATGGTTATAAAGTTTATATCCCAAAATTTGTGATCTAAAAAGTATATGTAGCACTTGTTTTGTCTCAGGTAGCAAATAAATAATATACTCTTGTAGGAGTAGGAAATCTTTTGGCTTCAAAAGGCCCAATCTGGAAGCCCCTCTCTCATTATTTCCTTATTATACAATCGAATGGATGGATGAGAGGGAGAATCATTTTGTTGACCTTTTGTGTCTCATCAATTCTTTCATTCTTTGTGTATATCTATATTATATTATTAAAAAAAATTATGGGGTAGATACATGGCGAAAGCATAAGAAAAGAACCTATAATGAGTGAGAGAAAGGTTAGGTATCCTAAACATTTTAGGATTTTCTATATCTAGAGAAGATAGAAAATAACATTAAAAAAAGCTTTGTATATTTTTTAATTTTGAAGATAAAATTTCAGGACTTAGAGAATATGTAGAGAGATTGTAGGATAGGTACTTTCCACACATGCCCGAAGAGAGAAAGGCCTAAATTTACAACCATAAAGAGAATTGAAATAAATGTAAGAATGTAAGGAGAGAAACAAAATATTGGAAAATTTTGAATAAGCTAGAGTTATATATATATAAAAGATAAAATTCAAGATTTAGATACTCTGCAGTGAGAAAGGCTTCTAAAAATAACGAGAGAGAGAGACGTAGTATCTTTGGGGGTAGAGCCCTAAATGCTAAAGAGATAGATGAAACTCCAAAATTTAATGTACAGAGAGAGAAGAGAGTATGAAAGAAAACTCTTAAATTTAATGCTATCCTAAACCACAAGAGCGAGATATACATGGATAGAATAAGTATAAATTTAATACCATAGTGAGAGAATTGGAGAAATAAATGTAAGAATGGACTGAAAAAATAAATGTAAGAATGGAGTGAAAGATTCTTTTTAGAAAAGGTCGAAAAACAATTGGAGAAATAAATGTAAACTAGAGGTTAAAGAAAGAAAAGAAAGAAAGATAGGGTTTTTTTAAAACATTTTGGAAGATAAATTTCAAGATTTAGAGAATCTATAGTTAGAAAGGCTTCTAAAAATAATGTGAGAGAGATAGAGACGTGTTGGGGTGGCAATGGACCCTATAAGAGCCGGGATCCGACCGGTAGACCCGACCTCAGGTATGAGTATGAGACCAAATTTTGAACCTGATGGGTCGGTTCCGGGTCCAAAACTTGGACCCGAATACTATTAAGGTTCAGATCCGAGTCCAGCTAGACCGGACCCGTACTCATAAATGGCTGGAGATAAAATATTTTACTTTAAACCTTGTTCATTTGGATATATTATACAATAAGAATTCGTAGTCATCTTTAGCTATTATATGACAAATCACGGCTTGAAATCTAATAGCAGGTGATTGTGATCTTGTTACCAATAATACAGGTACATGATGGTAAAAAAAAAGGTCAAAAAAGAAAAAGAAAAAACACAGTCATAGGGTGGTAACAGAACGGGTAGACCCGGACCCGATGGGTATGGTTATGGGTCAAATTTTTTCTGTTGGGTCCAAATCCAAAACTTGAGTCCAAATACAATTCAGGATCGGATCTGGGTCCAGCCGAGCCCGATCCATTGCCACCCCTAGAGACGTGGTAACTTTAAGGGTAGACGGAGAAAGAGAGATACATAGAGATAAATCCCTAAATTTAATGCTCAAGAGATAGTTGACATTACTAAATTTAATGTATAGAAAGAGAGGAGAGTATGAAAGAAAAACTCCTAAATTTAATGCAATCCTAAAACAACAAGAGAGAGACAGATACATGGATAGGACGAGCCTAAATTTAATGTGACAATGAGGGACTAAATTTAATGTGACAATGAGTGAAAGATTCCTTTTAGAAAAGGTTGAACAACGATTGGAAAAATAAATGTAAGAATACAGGAAGAGCGACAAAAATCTTGAATAAGCTGGGAAAGGGGTTCGGCGTGGTAGCAAGCCCACACCCTAATCATCGCATTGTGATTTTTATTTACATATCTAACACCACTATATTAATACTTTAAAACAGTTAACTTCTAATCTACTTGAAAAAAACGGGTAGGGGCTATATTCCCTAATGAATTACTAAAAAAAAAAAACTTAAATAAATACATGTTTTATATAAAAAAAAAAACAGAAATAGGGATTTCTTTTGAAAAATTAAGTCACGATTTGTAAAATGGCTAAACAAGTAGCCATTTTCTTTTTATGACTTTTCTTTTCATTTTATTTCACCTGGAAATCAAATGCTGAGTTATTCATTTATTATGAAATCATTTGACAAACAAAATACTTCTGCATGGTTCATTCTGAAACATGTTCTTAATTTTTGAAGGCAATTATTGAAAATGAAGTTCTAAGCCGTAATATCTTTTTGTTTATCAATTGAGCTTCTAGGCGGTAAGAAGTTAACCTGCTTCATTAATATTCTTTTGGATCTATGTACTCTAGATCTCTCGTGTGAATGATATATATTTTGAATATGAATATGTTATTTATACTAGAAAATATAAATTAATTATAATTTTATTGATGGGTGTCTAAACATTCAGATGTACCCCTTGGCATAATTTGATTGTAGAAAGATGGAGAGAGGGAGATAAAATTGAGAGAGAGAGATTATGTTATACGGCCACTTACTCTATCCCTACACGCGACACATGTAATCCAACTAATCTACGGCAGTAATCTGAACCCTTAGTCAGAAAGCCTACTTGGGAGGATTTTTTTTCAATCAATAGTTTTCACAACAATCTAAGCATCACTAAATGATCATTCTAGATAGGAGAAAGAATTGAATTTTGAGTTTTATAACATTTATATCTTAAAACATTATCTTTTTCAAGTACATGTAAGGTACAATTAGGATTTTTTTATTTTTATTTTTTTGAGATTGATCTATTGATTGAAGAGGTTACATCCTTTTAAAATTAATCCTGAAAGGGGTTTTATTTGAGAGAGTGAACAGACAGTATACACCTGCGGAAGTATATCATCTTTTGAGTTGATTGAATGTTAAATTACTAGCCATTGACTATACCTCTTCCCTTTTGCATACTATACTATCTAAAATGACCAAGGGCACCTCAATATCTGTGAAATGAACATTCTGCTTCATATATATATATTATCCACTAGCTTATATGAACCTATGAGTCCAACGTTTCATATTGATTCTGGACCGATCTGACAATCACGGATGTCCGGTAGTGTTTAAATTTTAGTTTTTTTTCTACAAATCCAAATCACTTGAAATTTTAAGCGTGTGTTTATAAAAAATAGGTGAGTCTTTGAAAAATATCATAAAAATATTTTACATGAAATAAATTAACCAAAATACTCCCGAAAAGTTTTGGGAGGTATTTTGGTGATTTTTAGTTTTACGAATAATTTTTTAAATATTTTTATTAGGTGAGTCTTGATGAGAAAAACACACACCTAAAATTTCAAATAATTTGAGTCTGTAAAAAAAAAAAAATTCAAGTACTACTAGACATCCGTGATCGTCAGATCGACCCAAATTCAATCTGAACCGTTGGGCTCATATATTTATATGAGCTAGTGGACTAATCTTTTATATATATATATATATATAAATGTGATGCATCGGATAAAGGACTTGGTGAAATTTTAAAACAACAAATTGATTCCAAAGAACAATTATTACGTTACACATCCAAGGCTTGGAATTCCACTCAATTAAATTACTCTATGGTTAAAAAAGAATTATTAGCCATAGTCCATTGTGTCACCAAATTTCAAAGTGATATTTTAAACCAACATTTTCTTATACGAACCGATTGCAAAGCAGCCAAATATATTCTGCAAAAAGATGTTAAAAATTTAATTTCCAAACAAATATTTGCACGCTGGCAGGCTATTCTCTCTGCCTTCGATTTCTCTATTGAACATCTTCCCGGGTCTTCTAATTCTTTACCCGATTTTCTAACCCGTGAATTTTTGCAGGGGGGGCAACACTGACGCCAACGACGAATCACTACTATCACTTGCACTTCAATTATTCCAAGATAATCTATCTGATAAGGATCTTTCATCCTTAAATATGGGCTCCCGAGGCAATACTCGTCGGGGAAAACAACCCATGCACTCTTTAGTTCCATATGAAGAGGAACCTTTACCCCTGAATATTCGTTCACCATCTTTATCCCCAGTTCATCAAATTACATATCCAGAAGCTCGAACTTCAACTCCTACATTCTCACCAGCCCAGTCCAAATCCACTCTTCCTACCAATACTCCAAGATCAGAATACATTGAAAGAGCCTTCTTAATGGATATAACCATTGATGAACATCAGGTTCACATGGATCCAAGCAAGCTTGCACCACTATACCTTCTAAATCATCTTAATCCTATCAATGGGGTTAAGACCCGAGAGTATTGCGAGGCTATTCTAATGGAAACAGGGTCCATCTCTGTTGTCCACTATTTTCAACAGAATACCCGAATCATAGCCTATTCAAAAGTACAAATAAAAAAACTTCTTTCTTATAGTGAGTGGGGTTCTAATCCCGCACAAGGAAAGAAATTACAAAATTCTGAATTTTCTTATAAATATTTCAAATATGCTGAGTACATAGAGGCTTGGCACAAATTTTTCTACTATCAAAACCCCAACAATACTCATAGCTGGTATTTACAGTTCCGGCTACCAATTTTTGAAAGGTTCCCCACTTGGTTTCAAAACTGGTATTTAGTGTGGGGATCAACTGCTATGATTTTCCTCCTGCGTTTAAGGAGTTGCAGGAGCAATTTATACAATACAATAATATCAATACTTCAGTTGACACTCACCTTTACTTTATGGCTTTATACCAAATCCCTTGGATTATGAAATGGGATTATACCATCTCACCCAATACTACCAACGATTATACATACATCCCTCGTTTGGGAAAAACCATCTCTGTATAATGGTGGGATATCTTTCAAATGGATCTCACCAAAGCCACTCCAAAGAGGATACCACCCAGAGCACCTATATACCAGGAAAACCCAAATACTCCAAACACTTCTTTTGATTTTCCTACCTACTTGAGAAATATGCTTCAAACCAACCCACATGCCTCCAAGGAAGAACTGGAAAAACAGATGAAAGAGATCTTTGCTGAAGCAGGAAGAAAACCGACCTCTTCTGAAGAAACAGTCCAATCTTCTCCACTACACACCAATAGGTACCTCCAACTCAGTCAGAAGGATCCAGAAGAAACAGATCCAGACGAAACTGATCCAGAAGAAGATGATCCAGACGAGTTTAGCCAGAGACCATGAATTGATCATCTTCTAGGAGCGATAACGACAATAGCAAGACAAATAAGGGTCCCATCACAGACAGCAAACACTGCACTCATTGTAATAAGGCCAAAAGAGCCTAGATGCTTTATTTTTTGTTTTTTACAAAGAGCATCCCCCTATGTTCGTATGTTTTGTCCACTAGCATCTCTCTCTCTCCACCGACACTCTTTCTTGTCGTATTTGCCAACACCTGGGCCCCTCTCTTTTGTCCAGATGTGCCGACGATCTCTTGTCCACATGTGCCGACGCTCTCCCTTTTTGTCCACATCTGCCACCTCTCTCTCTCTTGTTTACATCTGCCAACTAAGGCATCGCTCTCTCTCTTGTCCTCTTCTCTTATTGCGTGCCAGCTGGCCCATAATTGAGATTCCTTCGAAGACCTCAACTCCTATAAAAGGAAGGCTCCTCCCTCGACTAAAGCAGGGCTTAACCTCTCACTTCCTCTCCTATCCTCAAAGCCTAACTCCTCTCCTCCTCTTCCATCCTAAAGCCTCTGAGTCTCCCTGAGTTTCCCTGAAACCTTTAAACCTCAAACACCCAGTAACCTGAAGCCTCTACAGTCCATCTCTGCAACTTACCTTGAGCCTCAGAACCTAGCTTCCCTTTTCCCGGAAACCTTTACCGGAAAAACCTCTGCAACTTACTTTGAACTTCAGAAACCCTGAACCCCTCAGACTTCAGACCTCAGACCTCAGTTCCAGAAACCCCGAAACCCAGTTCCAGAAACCCTGCAACAGCTTTCTCCATTCCAGCTATCATTGCCCTCATAGCTGATCCAGGTTCTCTCTCACCTCACTTTTAATTATGTGTGATTGCAATATCAATAACTTGCCTTCTTACTGTCCTCACCACTGGAAACTCTTTTCCAGTTACTGTGTATGTACCCAGTAAGTCTTTTACCTTCTTTCTAAGTTTACTCTTCTCTGTTATTATCTCTCTTTACTTCTCTTTGCTTTATATTTCCCTGCTTATTTCTCTGTAATATTTCTCTGTAACCAGATGTGGATATGAATAATATGCTAGTGTGACTTTCTGTAAAACTATATGTCTGCCTGTTATGCAGTTTAAAATTTTATTCAATATTAAAATAGGAGACACTAGTTACGCTCAGTGGATCGTAATTGATATATCAATAGTTCCTTTCATAGGAATCATATTATTCTGTCTAAATTATTACAGAATTTTACAACCATTAATCCAATATAACAGCTTGCTGTTTACATATTTGATATAACCCTGATCATCCTGATCATTGTTATCCGCAATAGTCTTGAAACCTGAAAATAAATCCAAAAATAAAGATAAAACTGATTAGAAGACAGTGCTGTAGATCCTTGGCGAAAAGTGGTATCAGAGCCAAACAGTGATACACTGTCAAACAAATTACAACAGTAGAACTATTCCACAGTGGAACTGTGCAAACAGTTATAACTGTAGAATTTGTACAACTGTTCTTTCTACTTCATAAGTTAAGATAGAGTTACATTCTACCATAAGAAACCAAGTGAGATTGATCATCAAGAAAGTTGGTCCGAGAGTTAAGACAAGAGACAAGTGAACGCCGATGCGAAAAGTACCGCCAAGGCCAGGAAAGCCTCTTAGGGAAAAAAGCTAAGGCCACTGAATGTCCAGATTGTCATTATCCGCAACCTACGGATGGATAATCTCATAAGGAATCTTACTGGTAAAACTGTATCTTCATCTTCAAAACTTAGAGTTAAGAACAAAGAACAAATTATTATAAATGATATTGAGGAGAATATTCAAAACTGGAATATTCCTAAGGTACCAATACATGATGTTTATAATAAAGGAACATTCAAACTTAAGATGGGCTATGCCATCAAGACTGTAGAAGAAAGTCTGTCAGTTACACAACATCAAGAAGACTTTCACCTACTCTCGAAAAAAGTAATCGAAAAACATAAAGAAAATAATTACAAATATTTACACATTGGCCTCATTCAAATAGCCGTAAAACCTTTGACCCGATTAGGGTTGAACACTTCTGTGCTTGTATGCCTAAGAGATACAAGACACAATATATTCACTGACTCTCTACTAGGCATGGTTGAATCCAGCCTCTGTAGCGGGCCAATTTATTTTAACTGCTTTCCCAATTTTTCTGTTTCTTTAAATGATCCAAATACCTTAGACATATTAACAATAAATCTTAAGACACATGGATTTAATATGATCCATGGTTCACAAAATCTTGCTATAGTCTATAGAATATATTATAAGGTCATGAATACATTAAGTCCCAACACCTTAAAACTTGACCAAAAGGATCAAACAATTTTGTTTCAAACAAATATAGAAAAATCTAATATGATAGTTCCAAAAACCATAAAATGGTCAGATATAATTCTACCTCAATCATGGGCATTACAAAATGCCAATCAACCACAAGAAATTCCTCAACAACATATTCCTAATCATATCATAGAACATACTGATGGAAATGTAGAAATACAATTTCGAAATACAAATTTACAAATACAAGATGATATTGACGTTAATAGGAAGAGAAATAGTAAACAACACATACCAAGTAGGAAATCAATTTCTCACAACCCAAATGTTATTATATTACCTCCTCCTCCTAGTCATAGTCATCCGTCTTCATCCAATTCCAATATACAATTTCAAGGAACACATAGAACTAGAGATAATATTGTAATTCCAACATATACAACAAATTCTCATCCCACAACTTCTAATACTGAACCCAGTATAGAAGAATTACATGACTTCCAAGTTTGTACACTACAACTTGAAGATAATGATACTACTCAATATTCAGAAGAATATATAGCAGCCTATCTAGCCGCCAAGCTAGAAAGGAAACAAAGAAAAATAAATAAAGCTTTTATTAAAAAAGATTATTTATCAGAAGAAAATAAAAATATCCGAGAATGGTATTTGAAAAGATTTCAACCACCTAGACTTTTGGAATTATTACATAAAAAATATAATAAATTTTTACATAAAGAAAGACTAAATATAGGATTCTTTCACTGGCTAAGAGATCTATGTTTAGAGAAAAATATTACTATTCCTTCATTTGAGAAAATTCAAACAATAGAAGAGAAGACATATATAAGTACTGATGGTACTACAACAGCTAGTACACATCCACCTGAGAAAAGTATTATACTTAAAACAGGCATTCCGAAAAAGAATGAGCCTGTACATTCCTCATCCTTCTATGATATAGTGGCTACTCCATACAAAGCCATACCCAAAGAAATAAATAAAAAACAAGAATACATACCACATATTGTAGAACAGAATAATTATACCAATCTATATCTACAATCACTTGGAAAGCAAACTGAAAGAATAGAGAGAATAGTATCCAAAGAAGTACCTACGATATCTCCCATTCCTAAATCAGTATTATTCAAACCACCTCCTGAGCTAAATAAGAATAAATTCCACATTGGAGAAAATAATAAATCCCTTATGGATCAAGTAATCTCCAAACTATCCCAGTTAGACCTGAAAGGAGTACCTTCAACTCCAATCAATATTCCTCCACCAACCATCACTTCTCAAATACCTGAGTCATCTGACAAAGGCAAAGCTGTCATACCTGAGCATGAAACAATGATGCTCACAGAAGAAGAACCCATAATAGAAGATACAATCCAAAATCAGGAAAAAGCATTTATGGATACAACACCTCTAATGGACACCATCAACAAAATAGCGTATGGGAAATATTGGAAACCCATAACAGCCTTACCATATCATAAGAGACCTACTCCTGTTGATATTCAAATGGAAGAAGATTCAATATAGGATAGAGCAATGTTAGGAATGGAACTCCTAAGATTACTGATTGGCTTAATCCTTTAACCATAATAAATGGTGTATCAATACATTGATGGTTATTACATACAGAGGCGTTGGATAATTTATATTTGATAAATAATCTACTGCCATCTACTGTATTTAGTATTTGAGTAGTCTTATCAAAATATTTTGAAGGTACAAGTCCTTCATTGATACAATTGAGATCAGCTCCTGAATCTATAAGGGCTGATGTTTCAAAACTATAATTTTTGGCAACAATGATTTTAACTTGGACAAACCATTTTTGTACAACTATTTTATTGATCAAATTGACAGAAGGAATTGGTATTGATGGTACTTCTGAGGATTCAATAGTGTCTATGGGATTGTCTGTGATCAAGTCATTGAATTCTATTTCGTCTGTCTCAGAATCTTGTTGAGACATTTGTTGCAATTCTAATATTTGAATTCTTCCTTTCAATTGTACTATTTCGGATTTTATTTCTTTAATCTCTTTTTTGAGATCAAAGATTGTAGGTTCCTTTTGTGAAGTATGTTGAT
>NW_006499435.1:3127301-3148685 GCF_000471905.2 Amborella trichopoda
ATATCTTTATTTTATAATATAATATTTTTTTAGTTAAGAGTATTTTTGGTCATTAAAAGGGGTGTGACCTCACTCATGTGGAACATTAAATACCACTAATGTGCTCTATCTGGGTGATGTCATACACCGTGTGGATGATGTCATATCTCTCTTAATAACAAAAAATACCTTTACTAAAAAGTTATATATATATATAAAACAATGGTATATAAATGTCCAAAATTTGTTGACTACAATCATAAAAATCTCTATAATGTGAACACCTTAACATAAGCCAATTTCTCTTATTGTACACCCTAACAGATGTATTACTTTTACATCTGTTTATGGCCTTATCAAATTATTATTTAATTTGTCATATTAAGTTCAATTTCTCTTATTATATTTTCATAATATCAACTATGCTGGAATAGCTATCTTAATATTTTGAAGAGATTTCTTATTTTGGCCATAGTTTATTGATTTAAATGGAGCCATGGGTTCTGATTTGTATAGAAATAAAAAAGAGAATATTGAAAAAAAATTGAAGGACAAAATGTTAAGTGGGCAATTCAAAATGCTCTACGTTTTTTTTTTATAGATAGATATCTTTATTGGTGCATTCATTATTTTATTCATAGCTTAATTATTTTTAGGGAAAAATACCCATAAAAAACACGTGGTCATGAGTTGGAATAGTTCCAAATAGATAAATTGTTAAGACTACGTAAAGTTTCTTCTACTCTGTTGGTCAGATCCGTTAGGGAGGATATTTTCCATGTAAAATTTTGGGAACCACTTAAAAATTATTAGATAATTATTTTTAGCAAAATTAAAATTTGATATTTTCAACAATTGGATCTCACCATCTAAAAATTGGATGATATATTCAATCTGGAGAGCACAATTAGGAATTTTTTTCTTTTATTGAGGTTAATATATGTATTGAACATGTTACATATCTAAAGTAGATGGGGTTTCTATGAGTCAAACAACTCATATTGTACATATGCGGACCCCCACTTAAACTTATCTTAAAAGTGGATTTTTAAGCCAAAATTTTAGGGATTCATGATCTAAGTTACGATGATCATGAATATAAAAAAAGAACAAAATTTTCAATATTTTAAATACGATTTTTTTTAAAAAATTTCTACACTGTCTAAATTCATTTTAGCCGTATGGGTTTTGTACAATGTCCATCTTAGAGATGGATATTGGTGAGTAGTCAGCAGGTTCTTGCACCCGCTTATTCATGAATAACTTATTCTAGGTGAGGTATTACCCAAAGGAGTAAATAGACATTCTACTCCTATAGGAGTATAATACATGGAAAAAGTTTATATAAGGTTGCAACCTTAAAATGTAAAATTACAAATGCACTTAAAAAATCCAGTGTAAAAGTTGTTTTAACGTTTAAAAATCCGCTAATTAATCATCTCGACATTGAGATGTATGAATATGAAAAAGAAAAGAAATTTTTTTTTTTTGGAAGTACGCCTTAATTGGATTGTTTAAGGTTGCGACCTTATGGAAACCACACCCATAATACATTATGGTATTATTAAATAGTTCATCTCTCATTTGATAGATTTCCCTTATTTTTATCCTCTTCTTCAATCTTCTACATGTCTAACCCTTTTCTCTAATCGAGGAAGGACATTAGCGAAAGAATAAAATATATCTTAAAATCTCACCAAGCAACAACTTGCTTTTAGGGATCACTAATGTGATGTTAAGAGGTCCAATAACCCCTCTCCAAATTAAGATATTTGATGCTAGTGCTTGTTTTACCCTTTTTAAATTTTTCTTAGAGAGTAGTATTATCACTCATGTTTTCCCTAAATTTGAGTTTCATCCGATTTACAGTAAAAAGTAAAATAAAAATACAACACACTCTCTTAAAAAGTGGGGTTTCAGTTTGTATTTTTGAATTTCCAAAATAAAATGGGATTTTATTTTCCAAAAAATCAATTTTGCCATTAGAGTTTATCTTAATATCAACAACAAAAAAAGGTTTGAGCTCAAAAAGTTCTCCAATTCAAACCATTCGTAATAATTACTTGTGGACTGTTCTTTTGAGCAAGAAATAAATCACGGATTCCAAGCAAAATAAAAATTTTCCCCCAAATCATTGTCAAGGTGAATCAAAGATGATTTGAATATTTTGTTCCTCAAATCGCTCATAAAGTGAATCACAGATTATTTGAAAATTTCAAAATATCCTCTGATGTGTTTTGTGCCTTTTTTTCATTTCTTTTTGTGGTCCTGCTTTCTGACTATTTTTTGTTCCTACATACCAGAACTAGTAGCATTTAAGTTCTTTTGCTTTTATCTTAAATTTCAAAAAAAGCTAAAAAAACAAGACTTCGTTTCAATTGTCAAAATTCTCATTGGATTATACTTGGTTTAATCATAATCTCCAAAAAATTACCCATCCATCAAAATGAAAAATAAAAAAAAAGGAAAAAAAAGGGAAAGGAATATAGGTCATTTGTTTATTTCAGCAAAATCTAGGGCATCCAAATTCAGCCCCAAGTGTTTTCTATCAATTTGATACTATAATTATTACAATTATTAGAAAGGAATTCCCTGTATTGTCGCTGTGCACATCAATTCTTATGTAAGTCTGAAGGAAAAGACATCATAAGATGGGCAAATATGTCAATGCTTGAAATTTGTAAGAAAAATTTCAAAATCATCCCTTTCATTTGAGCAATCATTTTTGGGGAAAGCCCCATAACCACTTAGAAAATGTTAAGCAATTGTAGGAATGAGTTATTATTGGAAACGGGGCAGAATTGGAAAAAGGGGTCTACAGTTTATTACAAATTTAAAGATAGATTTTTTTAATAATTTTTTTAAAGATGGTTGGGTTTTGTCTGGGGACAAATGTGGCCTCAGAGATTTCTTCCCCGTTCTTAATTGCAAAAAAATAGTTTGTTTTGGGAAAAGAGAAAAAAAAACCTATGGACCTCCTTGAAAGAAAGTAGTATTACACAAATGGTTGGAATCCCTTGAAATAAAGGGAGCATGATAAAGAAAAAGAAGAAAGAGAAGTTGAAAATAAAGAAGATATAAAAGATAGGCAGAGAAATAAACAAAAGAACTTCCAAAGCATGGAGAGAAAGAGAGAGATGCAAGAATGTACTTTTTAAAGGGCAATAAAGAACGATTTAGTGGAACAATAACGATATGTGTGTGTGTGTGAGAGAGAGAGTAGTTAAGAAGCTTTTTAGCCACCTCATTGTAATGAAATCAAGGGAGTTACACAGATGCCTGAAGTGGTGATGTCATTTCCTGTTTACGATTGTGTTCCATGTGATGCCTGGATTCATAGGCTAAAAAGCTTCTAAAATGCAAATAGAAACCATGAGGAGATTGAAGTTTTTTTTTTTTAGTAAATCAGTGATGGAGAAAGCTTTCTATCCATTTTTTTTATTAATAGCATAAAATAAATTACAGTATATTATTTTATAATCTTACAATAAAACAATTATGCAACATCAAATGGTCGCATCTAAAAAAATTATAGTCTTCCTAAAAAGTACATCAACTAGTATATTAACCTCACGAAAAATATAACAAATCGACCATGAACGGTTAACGAGTTCATATTGGTAATTAGCCGCTCCCACTCATGACCTATTCAAAAAGTGAGGAGTCACTTTCAATTGAAGGGGGAAACAACCCATCTGTATAGCCAATTCGACTCTGGGCACGAAATTCGACATAGTTATTTGATGCGACACTATGGAGAAGCGACTTTTAAGTTCCAAATGTTTAGCCTCCCCATCTTGTATTTGAAAGCACAAAAGAGCTCATGGGACCCAATATTTTACTGTTATGAATACAACTGAAGAACCTGCGTATGTGGTGTTTATTACTGACCTGAAGAGTCACCCTTGCAAAAGCTACTTTATATTATGTCCGACTTTATTTCATCCGAATCTTTAGTGTTGTGTTCAAAGTTCATCCCAACTAAGAATTTTCATTCCCAAGAGTGCAAGTGGGTCAGTTCCAGATTCCATTGGACAGGCGAGCTTAGGTCCCGGTCAGATATACGTAATATAATATTGACCTGAACCCAACCGGACCGGAATAGGTCGGAGCTGGATACAGATCCAGGCCTGGATCCAACCTATAGGGTCTAGATCGGGATTCGAGCCATGTCAACCAACAGTTTGCCAGGTTGCCCAAGTGGTTCACCGACCTAACCTTCTTTGTTGCGGGATACTACCGAAAGCCATAAGGTGTGGGTTTGGCAGCTCTCAGTTGAGACTTCTAAAACATGTTCATGTTTGGAATTTGCAATCAAATGAGTTTAACTTTGTAAGACATTTCTTGCATAATGCCATTGTTTGCTCCTTATTGAAGGCATAACATGTGGGGAGATTAATTTTGCCAGATTCCTTCCGGAATCTTTTTCGGTTCGATGAGAAAAATAAAATAATTCGATACTTCAACTGATTCGGAAAAGGTTTTTGTATTATTTAATATAAATAAATTAAATATTTATATATAAAATATATAAAAATAATGAAAAAATAAAAATATTTTTTTTAAAAAAATAAAAAAATACTCTTATATAGATTTCCTTTTCTTCCCAAAGAGAAGAAGCTTTGGCCAAATTGGCCCGAATCAAACCTGAATATGACCGAAGCATCCCGAAGCTGCTTATATCTCACCAAAGCAGCAACACCAACACCAGGCTTTGTTTCGCTACGGTCTAAGCCTAAAATCCAAAGGCTTCGGCCGAAGCGAGTTTGACAACATTGGCAGAGATTAAAGAGAATGACATTGGCAGAGATTAAAGAGAATGAAGGCGATAGCCATTGCTTGGATAGTCCTTAAGCAATGTTTTAGTGGTATCAGAGTTGAGAAGTTGGACCAAGAATAGATGGCAGCAAGGTTGACTGTGGTATCAGAGTTGAGAAGTTGGACCAAAAATAGATGGCAGCAAGATTGACTGAAGATAAGAAATGCAATCCAAAAACTAATCAGTCAAGAGTATGGAAAGAAGGCATCTGCTCCCAAAACCAAATAGGATACACAAATGAAAAAGGGGGAGATAAAAGAGAAGCAGGCTATGAACACCAAGAAGATTGCAAGACGATCATGTTCTCAATCACTTTATTACACCTGAAACATATGTTGTCTCTTGCTCTCCATCACTTTATTACACCTGAAACATATGTTCTCTCTGTCTTACCCCCAATAATTCCTCTCTCTCTCTCTCTCTCACACACACACACACACACACTCTCTCTCTCTCTCTCTCAAACACAGCTTTCATTTTCTTACTCATCCAAACACTAAGATCAAGACACTGTTCACTAACTTACTCTTAGTATGTTACACATTCCTTGGTCCTATTCGTTCACTCCCGAGACCTCAGTTACCAGTCTCCTACTCAGGCAGTATTCCTGTTCAGTACTTGGATGCTTCCTCAGTGCTTTCTACATTAAAAATGCCACCTCCCCTTGTCTAATTTCCCTCTCCTATAAAGCTCTACAAGTACCATACAATTTCAATAACCAGTTCCAAAATCATTGGAATCAGAATAAGCACCCTTTTAGCTTAACCCGTCAACTTGTGCCGCCATCACTAGAGCATGTTTAGCAATCTGAGATGAAAGCATCTCTTTCATCATGCTCACAAGCTTATCCCCATCTCCATAGTCATTATGCAGTGACCCATTTGCCTCTTCCCCATCAATCTTCATAGCTTCATTTTGGGACCCAATCAAGCTTACCTGATCAGCATCATTCTTTGGGGGAAAACCCACATGACCATTTTCAGTTCTATACAAGTCATGGCTGCCAATCTCTAGGCCACCACTCTTAGGCCAGGAAAGCTTGCCCAACTCTGCAACTACTGAAGAAAACTCATGAGCAGATAAAGGGGGTTCAAGATGCTCAACAAACTCAGGACCCAACAAAGAGTTGGTGCTTTGCTTATGGTTTTCGGTTCCACAACACCCGTGCCCACATCTTACAGGAACCCGAGGTCCACCACAAACATCGTTAACCATTTGGAATAACCCATTATCGGGTTTCAATGTTAGGATTGAAGGGAACCTAAGTGAGCCCAATCTTGAGAGAGATGGTGAATTTACAGGGCCATCGGTGGAGTTGTATGGGCTAAACGCACTTAACCTTGGTACTGGCTTGAATAGATTTGGACCAACTTTAGCCTCCTCACCCACATTGGTTGTGTCTTTTGTTTGGGCTTTGTCTTCATGTTGGTTGGATGCATTCTCACAGTTAGCTACTTCTCTTTCATCAAGAGACTTGAAAGAATCTGCTGATAGGTTCTCATTAGGTGATTGGTACGGTGATTGTTGAGGGACCCTCTCAAGGCCAGCTCTATTCAGCTTTTCAAGCTCGAGGCACTTGCGCCTTAGGGTAGAGTTCCAGTGGTTCTTTATTGCATTGTCGGTTCTTCCTTGTAATAACCTCGCGATGGCAGCCCATTTGTTCCCATGGATTGCATGAGCAGCAACTATGGTTCGATCCTCTTCCTCTGCAATAATTTTTGCCCAAGTCAGTATCTGAAAGATGCATGTAACGTACTCACTTTGCTGAATCAAATGAGTTAAATAGTCTATTAGAAGCTGTACGAAAAGTTTGAAATTTGAAGTTTTGGAATGATTTTTCTTGAAGTTTTGTAAATAAAAAGATCATTAGATAGAAGTTTCAGAAAGGATAAAATGGCTCGAACTAGGAATTTTACCATGACTGGAATTCAGCCAAATGTTGGATTTAAAAATTTGGAAAGGGCCAAACTATGTGAAAGGTTTTATAAACCCGGAGAAAGCTGCAGGGCATCATAAGCACCACAAGATAAAAGCCATTATATACTCATTTTGTTTTGGATGAGAGTTAACCAGGTTTCAGCTGCAGTTAACCATAATTTTAATATATGTTTGTAGTGCCATGATTTTCCCCTTGTGGCAGGTAACATGGGGTCCTGAATCTGAAGCTCAAAAGTTGGAATGAGTATCTCTAGCGAACTAATATATAAAGATTAGAAGCACCATACCCATTAAATTTGTAAATAAATTTACATCATTCTACTGCATAATTATTTATGTATTTTAAGGTATTTACAAAGCTCCTCATCAAGAAGAGTAGGAGCCTTGTTTTTAAGGGTTATTGATTCCAAGTTATAGATAACAATGCCAAAGGATTCCAACCAAAGAGGAAATACACATGAAACTGGATGCTTAAGAACTACAAAGTAGAGCTCTCAAATCCAAGAAATTAAGCTTTTGTCAAGAGGCTTTGCTTAAGTTTCGTGTGTGTGTGAGAGAGAGAGAGAGATTGGTGGGGGGGGACCAGAACTTTTTCAAAACCACATTACAAAAATGATACTCCTATAAAAGGATCTCTGTGCTAGAACTTCAAGATTGAATTTCCATGAACAAAGTCCAGCCGCAAATATCTTCGACTTCAAAGAGTAGGTTCCCAAGGGGGTATATCATATTTCAATGGGAGTTTGGTACAACAGCCCTTAAGGTGGGATAACCTTTCCGCTGCTCATGCTCCTCAAAACTCACGGAAACCCTTCCATGTGCTGGTCCACCCAGGATAATAAGAGCCTAAAAGGAAGATAGTAAATAGATGAAAATAGTAAATATGTGTATGTTCATGTTTGCGTGTTTTTCTTTTGGCCATGACAGACATCTTTGACATGTGTCAGATACTGACACCAGATTCAATACCCATGTAACACTGATCAAAGCCAAAATAATTTCTGTAGTCTCAACTCCGAGAAAATGCTTGTTGATGAAAATATCATAGCATCACAAAGTGGCATTCCTAAAGGATAATATTATCGTTATTCATCAAATATATTTCCTAAATGCTTTATGGGAAATCGCAATAGCTAGTAGATAATGCAACAATGATGTCATAAGTTAAAACTAAGATTATATGGAATCATGTGATCCATCATAATTTAGGTATGCATCTACAATAAAGGCTATTAGCATTAATTTAAGACTCAAAAGCACACATTCCACGACAAAAACAGTACCACATTTCTAATCAAATAGTTATCCATATAAGTACTTGAGATAAGACTTATAGGGAAAATATCATTTCTTAATAAGATATCTTATGAATTGTGTCATTAAGGATGACTAAATTTCCAGCCTTGAAATATGAATTTGGTAATTTACTTGCTGCAAAAATCATATAGAACAATCCACAAAAATATCTAGGGCAGAAGGACATTCTACTGCTAGTGTTCAATTGTAGCACATGCAAGGAATTGGACCTTAAATCATGGAAATTTATCTATGGGACGTTTTGGCATAAGATTGTAACCGAATTGATCTCCTAATGTAAAAACCAGTGCTGAACTCAGTTGTCTACTCATTAATAAAAAGGTTTGTTCCCTCATTATCTAACAAGATCACTTTGATGGCCTTCAATAGCTTTAGCTGCTTTACAGATTTGACAATAGATTAAGCAAGCTCAGTGGTTTGAACACATCATCTGACATTAGTGGGGTATCAATTGGCATTTGGATTTTTGTGTAACGGATTCCACACTGATGGACCAAAGATGGATTCATCAGTGAAATTTGATAGTTAGTAATAATTTGCTTCTAGTTTGGTAAATGGTTCTCTTAGACTTTTAGCCCTATGGTTACAGGAATGGTGCTCGGGGGCAGTTGGCTCATGCGTGATTGAAGTTAAATAAGAGGGTGTGTCAAAATTGATATGAAAAGTGGAATCCAAGAGGTTCGCACCACTCATAAGAAATACCAAAGAAGTTTGTGAGGGAAAAGGTACTACAGACTGCTGCTAAAGAATGCTAAAATTAATTGAAGAGGAAGATAGAGGATGAGAACATTTAGGAGTGATCAGCCAAAAAAGAAAACCATGTGAACAACAGCAGAGAGAAAATGACTAGGTTGGTGAATCCTAACGGTGTTCATAAAACAGGTTAGTCAGAGCAAAAGTTCAATAGGAATGATCTTTTACAAGAAGGTAGGTATATGTAGGCAGTCCCTGTGGAATGTTCCCAGATTAAGGATCACAGAACCTTTCTCAGTGCTGTCCCAATTAAGTTACTGCCTTGTTGGCTATTTATTTTGCAAGTTCAATTGTGGCAAAAAGGTAATTTGAGTTCCTAAGAGAGCCGTTTCCTTTAAAAAAAAATTTTATCTCAAGAAATGAAAACTCTCCCAATGCAGCTTTCAGGCAAGGCATAAATAATTTTCTTGCACATTTCTGGTTTGAGAGGGTCGATATACACATGTCTGTGTTTTATAGTTTTTCACTATAGTTTACTTTAGAAAGTCTATGGGAGTGGGACTTGAGTGGCAAAGAGATAATATTTGTTAGGATTACCAGAAAACCATAGGCTTCGGTAGTGGGAATGCTTACAAAGTAATGTTCCTGTAATGCCAAAAGAATCTTAACAACCCTGCAACTAAGACGTACTGCACATTGCTTAGTGTGTCAATTCCATGTTTCATGCAAGCAATCTGATGTACAAATTGATGCAGCTGTGGGCACCGACAGTCAACAACAAGCAATACAACCATGATCTAGAGAGAGAAAGAATGACCGAGAAGAAAACGCAAGGAAAAGGGCACAAACAAGGAGAGTTGAGAGCTCTACCACGCACCACCAAAGAGAAACATGAAGAGAAAAAGCCTCCTTCTATATTAAACTCTTTCTTGCACATCAAATTTCATTCAACCCCAAAACATGACCCCCGTCCCATTACATTCACATTTACCTTTTATATACCACTCTTGCCTTCTAAAAGATGCTCCCAACTGAAAAACAAACTCCTTATCTTTCTAAAAGATAATCTTCTTCACCTTATTATTATAAAAAAAAAAAAAACTACTTTTCTTTTTTTTTAAAAGGTAGAAATAAACCTCTTTATGTTATAAAAGAAACCTCCCTATCTCACATGCTTATCCTAAACAACTCATTCAAACCACAAAAAAGACAAAAAACTTACTAAAAATTAAATAAGTAAGCTAGATAGGAAAAAATAAAACAAAAATACGACAATTTCTCGCTTCGTCTTCCAGTCCCGATCTGCTCGCTCTAAATAATCTTAGCACGATCATCTTGAATCTATTAAAATCAAAATAAAAAATAAAATAAAGTTTTGAATGATCCATCTCTTGGTTTGCTCTAAAAGGCTCCAATGAAAACCTAAACGAGGATTTTCACTCTTCATGACGAGATGTATTTCCCCTTGGATATTCATGTTATAAGAAGGGAAATTATCTTGATAAATGAATTACTTAACATTCTACCTATATCTTTTGGTTAATTTCAAAATAGCCATCAAAACACACATGATCATGAATTGGAATAAATCCAAATGTTAAATAGTTCTTCTCTTATGGCTATTTTGATAAATTTCCCCAAAAAATGTCTCACTTCCATCACAATCAGATGTAAGGAAAGTCAAAACTATGAAAATACTAGGTATAAAGAAATAAAACTATGGTAAGAATGATAATGTTTGATGTTGGGAGGTTGGAAACTATCAATAGGTTGACATTCACATTCATCCCTTTATGTTTTGTATATGTTGTGCCATACGAGCAACTTCCAGTCACTTGAACCGTAGCTAATTATCCTAAAATTGGTGAGTTGAGTAGATGGGTGATTCTGCCATTGGTACATATACTATATTAGATGGTTATTTCCAACCTATAATTGGTAAAATTGATAAAAAGAATGATACTCATGGTCCCTTATCAGATAAACGATATGACTCCAGCCTCATTAAGACAAAATAGAAGAAATAGATCATAGACAGACCCAAGTGTGTCGTACACTATGTTTTTTTGACTTAAGATATAACAAAAATGCAGCATGTTGGTTTAGACTTTGATCAGACTAAATGCAGATGAGCTCATTCAAAATGCAAGAATCTCACAAGTTTCACCAAGGGAGGAATATAATTATGTCACATACCTTGAAATAACTCAATATCCATAGTAGCTGGAAAAAAAGTACACTTAGAACACATGAGAAATAGCCAGCTACCATTATCCTAAGGTTACCCTAGCAGACTTGCAAAATTAGTGAATGGTGAACAGTACATGAAGAAACCACTGCAACCATTACATGCAACAACATAAAAATTCATTTAGTGAGGAGAAAAGATCTCCACAGTCTTTATTGATTTAGAGAAAGCATTGGATAAGGTATCTAGAGAGGTAATTTGGTGGGTATTCGAAAAGAAAGGATTCTCTAGAGGATATATAGACACGGTGAGATATATGTAGGAGGGAGGGCTTATTAGTGTGAGGACAACTAGTGGAGAGATAAGTGAGTTTTTAGTTACAGTAGGCCTACACCTAGGGTAAACACTGAGCCCATATCTCTTTGGGCCCTCCCTTCACCACCCCCATGGGGATGGTCTACAAGGTTCACAACTACTACTCTTACTATAGGATGTTTACCTAGTTAACATTTAGATCCGGCTCTACCCAAAATTTTCTGATTCACCCAAACATTACCCATTTTGGTTATGGATGAGTTAACTAAGCATCTACAAGATCATGTACAATGGTGTATGTTGTTTGCGGATGACATAGCTTTGATTTATGAGACTAGAGACAATATCAACACAACTTAGATCTTTGGAGGGATACCCTAGAATAAAAAAGTTTTAAAATTAGTCTAACTAAGACAAAATATATGGAAGGCAAGTTCAGTAATAATACGAGTAGAAACGAGGAATTAGTTAAGATTGATCGCCAAGGAGTGCCTAAAAGACAATATCTTCAATCTCTTGGGTTGATAATACATAAGAATGGAGAGATTGAGGAAAATGTCACGCATAAAATTAGAGTCGAATGGAGAAAGTGAAGATGTGCTTCCGGAGTCTTATGTAATCATCGCATATACAAATGAAATTGAGGCAAAGATCTATAGGACGGTCGTAAGACCCGCTATGCTTTATGGGACGGAATGTTGGGTGGTCAAAAAACAACATATTCATAGAATGAGTGTAGTTGAGATGCGGATGTTGTCATAGATGAGTGGCAAGACAATAAAGGATAGAATTCGGGATGAATACATTCGAGAGAACTTAAGGGTGGCTCCAATAGGTGATAAGATGAGGGGAAATAGACTAGGTGGTCTGGCTATGTACAGTCGACCTAGAAGAATATCATTTAGTATGGGCAATTTGGTTCAAGTAGAAGGCTCTAAAAAGAGCAAGGGAAAGGCCCAAAAAAGACATGAATGCAAGTAGTGCGACGAGATATGGTGACTTATAGTCTGACTGAGGGCATAGCCCTTTATAGAGCAGAATGGTGGAACATGATTCGTGTAGCTGATACCAAATAATTGGGATAAGGCTCGGATGATGATGATAATAAATGTGAAAAATCATCATAGAGATATTTACACATATATGTGTACGTTATTCAATAAATAAAAATACAACGAAGTACACTCATAGCTCGAACACAGCATCCTTGATGATATGGAGTAGGGGCCCATAACTTAGATGCCTTGTTGTTTGATCATATATACTGATGAAGATTAATGGGCGATGAATGGAAATTCAACATCTTCTACTAACAAACTCTTGCTAAACTTCAAAGGTAATGGATCTCCATTCAAATGAAACTTATGGTACAAAGGAGTCATAGAAACAGTGGATATTATAAGCCATAGCAATAATGGGCCTATATTGATCCACAAATGCTACATAACAAGAGAAACTTCCTAAAGTAATCTATTATTCTCTGTATATCATTTTAGCATATACCAGAAATATGGTGTATCAAAATGACGTTGATTTGAGCAATATCAAATGCCAGTACAACAAAAAATGAGCATCAGTTCTTTCTTTGACTTTTCTGTCACTGACAAGTTCCCACATACACCAACTAGACAAAAAGAGTTTCTAGTTGACTAGTACATATCCTCTGCGTTTGGATTTTAAAGCCAATATTGATTTACAGCATTTATTTTAGATGACTGCGTTAACTATGAAAAGAAAAGAAAATAAAAGACAAGAAAAATCTTAAGTCATCAGAATAAAACACTTGAAGAAATAGTTCTTTTGGAGCATGGTGAGCGATCATTATACTGCTACAACGGATAAACAGCCTTCTAAGTCCATATATTATATTCAATGGACAGAGAAACCCCAACATCTTGTCCTTGACCAAACAATGAAGATAACAAAGGCCTACGAACATTCAAGATAATGCAAAAACAATTTTAATTAGAGGAATACATATTTTTATCATGAAAAACATTTTTACACAAAAACATGATTACTATCAATTTATTAATGATTCTCCAATTTATCCTTATCACACATTTAGTCAATCCCAAACTGTCCTTGCTAACCATTTTCAACCCTTAACCTCATCCTTTCCTAGATCTCCCTTAACATGACACTTCAAATGCAGGTGTACCAAGCCTATCCCTGAGTATCTCCAAATCTTGTGGCATTCAAAAATATTTACTCAGAAGCAAAAACCATAGAAAGGCTTCACACTCCAATGAAATACCTCCAGATCAATTTAGAAGAGAAACAGCCACATATACATTTGAGACGACAAACGTCAAGCCCAAAATTGGCTTTTGGTTAACAAAATTCATTCAATTCTAGTAGGAAAAATTTTGCTATCCTGATCCTTCCACTCTAAAGGGAGTTACTTCATAAATTCTTGAACCTTCTAGGACTTCAATTAACATACAGAAAAGGGACATGTAGTAGATTCAGAGGATTTGTAGGTGTGGCCTTAATGAGGGGAATTATATACCTCACCAAAACAGCAAGCAGGTAATTTCTTCATTTGTTTCTGATACAACTATGACAAGCTCATCAATGGAATTGATACCAAGTCTTCAAAACAAGATACTTTTTTGTTCTAAAACTTCTTTAAAACATCTTAGAACAAAATTAAGGCTAATTTTTAGCCAAAGTATCTCCAGAGACAATGGTGTCTTCGTCAAATTACCAGTCAGAATGGCATCCATATTGCTAGCAGAAAAGCGTGGATGGGCCTCACACCCAAGACCCTAAAGAATGGTGTCTTCTTGAACTACAAATCAGAATGGCAACCATATTGCTAGCAGTAAAGCATGGATGGGCCTCACATCCAAGTCTCTTCCTAGGCTGTCACTTAATTTGAATTTTGAAAGCAATCTGAAAGGGTATTCATCCGAATTTCCTCCAGAAATTCCAAAGGCATTTCACAATTAGCTCAAATTACAATTAGGATTTTCTAATCATTATTCAAAGGCACTGGCTTTGACAGCACCAGTAGGCATCACTTGCTGATTGCATGATCAACAAGCTAATAACCAAACTTTTGTCCAAGTGTAGCTTGTGTATAAGATTATGGCTCATTACCCATAAAATTGTGGAAAATGGATAATGGCATATGTGCATTAAATTCAGAGCATTGGATATACATTAGGAATCCAAAGATGAGTGTATCAAGGAAATGCAAAACACAATAAAAATTCATCCACAGAACAACTAATCAGGTTGATGAACTTCATAAACAATGACTATCACAAAAATATCAGGGAAATTTTTTTCAGTAAGACAAAGCGCCAAAAGATGGCCATAGGCCCTCCAGAATCTTCAAATTAATGACTGTTGTTTATTATCATAGTAAAAGTCTGATCCTCCCAAGGACAAAGATATAAACTTGAAATTTCAAGTACCCATTGATGAGACAGAATATGATTTTATCACGACATAATGCAACATAACTGCAAGCATGTCATAATATTCTGCACGAAAACACAAATCAACAAGTAACCTGACAATAGAAAATTGTATCTCGAAAACCAACAAGCAAAGAAATCCAAAGTTTTATAGAGATATAAACAGATCGCCTCCACTTTAAAGATAACTAGCTTGGTCTTTTCTAGGCCTACAAAACAATTAGAAAGAAAATAAGTGGAGCAAAGGGTTAAAAAAACAAAAGAAAAAAGAAAGACAACTGTGTAGGAAACTTAGTACATAAGTTTGCAAAAGCTAAGGGGTAAAAAAAAACCCAACCAAATTGATTGAGATAAAGCAATGCTATTTTCCAAGCAGCTGTCATTTCTTATGGTTATATTCCTAAAGATTACACAAAGCTGCATGGATAACCACGCAAAACAATAAAACACGCCAGAAAAGAAAAAGAAGATGATTAAAGACAACTGAATCTCCATTTAAAACCAGCACAAGAAAACATTTCTTGAAGTGACAGAAATGCTCAGTGAACATTGATAAGCAGAATGTGCAACGTAGAAAATTGTTTCAAACATAAAGGTCCACATTGATCCAACACAAACACATAACTAAAATCTAAACTATCCATCCACAAAATCGCAACATTATGCAACAAAATACTCCATTTATCACTAAAGAATTTACATGATACACTACCATTCGACCATAGCTTTCAAGGATTATAACCAACAAAGCAAACACCAAATACAAAATAATCAGACACCCAACAGAAAATAAATGCATCCAAAATAATCAGGTACCCAGCAGAAATGAACAAACCTAAATATAATCAGAGACTGAATCGAAATACACGAACGCAGAGGAATCAGATACTCAATGGAAATGCAAAAAAAGTAAAAAGCAAACAAGAGAAATAGCAATGAAGAGTGAAAAGCCGAATGAAGAGGGGGTAATGGCCTAAGAGGAAGAAGAAGCCCTAGAACAAAGAAGCGAGCCGTGGATTATACCAGTAAAGGGCTTTCTTTTGACACAGGGATCGAGCTGATTGCACCATCGAAGTCGACATGATTTACCAGAGCGACCAGGGATACCCCTTGCGATCAGGCTCCAGTTCCTCGCTCCAAACTTGCTCACAAGACGACTCAAAACTGCATCTTCTTCAGGGGACCAGGGGCCCTTGATTCTCTCATCTGAACCGTTCATTTTACTCTCTCTCTTCATTTCCCTCTTTCTCTCTCAACGGAACACCTGCAATCTATATCTCTCTCTCTCGAAATGCAACACCTGCAATCTCTTTCTCGTTGCACAGTTACAATCTCTTCATGTTCTCTCTCTGTAAGACTGCAATCCTTGTATCTCTAATGTGTACAGACTATAATACCTCTCTCACTCTCTATCTCTAGCTGCACAATTCGATATCCTTGGATTGCAATATCTTTCTCTTTCTTCAAGACTGAAAACCCTCTCTCTCTCTCTCTCTGCAATCCTTAGCTCTCTCTCCCTAAGCACAACTGCAATCCCTATTTCACCCTCTTCTCTCTCTCCTCATTCTCTCTCTGCACACAACTACAAACCCTCTCCCTCTCTCTCTCTATCAAACCTCCCTCCTCGCCCTTTCTCTCTCTAAACCTCCTGTCTCTAAGACTATAATCCCCTCTCTCTCTCTCTGACTCTCTTTCTCTCTCTAAACTCTCTCGCACTTTCCTCTCTCTTCAGACACAAGGCGGCGGCGCCATGGGAAACTAACCGGCCCAACTGCAACTTACAGAGTATACAACGCCAGCTGAATTTTTATTTTTTATTTGTTAATAGTTTTTACACTAAACTATTTTAGTAAGCGCACCCACTAGTACATTTAACACCGTTAATCTGTGCTGTGGAAGGTCCAGATTGTACCGTTTTGGTGCGGCTACTGAACTCTTAGAATAATGCCCTTTCGTAACGCGCTATTCATTTTTTGGCGGAATAATTTCCACAACTGTGAATGTACAGGGCGAATAAGGCTGAGTCGCTTAAATAACATGGTGCACCCTAAATCACTGGACTATGGAAAAAATAGTACTCCCATAGTCCATTGGGTCATCGGCCATCCATTGAGATGATGGATGGAGAGGAGAGAGTTGGACGCGTACGATATCTGGGATTGCCACTATTTCATAGGAGTTTAAAGCATAATCATTGCAATAGCCTGGTGGGGGAAATCATAGGCAGGATTGGGACTCTGCAAGCCATGTCGTTCTCTTATGTAGGTCATTTATAACTATTGAATTATGTTCTTAGATCCTCAACAATTTTGTGGATTCTATGTTTTATTCTTCCTAAGTGTACATGCAATGCAGTAGAGAGGTTGTGGCGCAATTTTCTATGGACTGGCTCAGTTGAGAAGAAATGAGTCTACTTGGTGAAATGGAAGAATGTTTGTCTGCTTACTGCAGAGGAGGACGTGGGATTCTTGAGATATCAGAGTTTAATATTGCGGGAATGATGAAACTAGCGTGGAGACTTGTCGCCAACCCTTCGTCCCTCATATCATGTTTCTTCAAGTACATATACTTTAAAGACACATTCATTTGGGTGATCAAGTGGAGGAATTGTTCTAATGAATTGAAGGACATCCAATTGGGTTTGTCTTATATTAGACATAATGTCCGATGGATTATCGGGGATGGTCGTTTGGTGGATTTCTGGGCAGACCTACTGCTCTTTAAACAATCTATCTGAGAATCTTATGGAGATCAAATACACAGAGATCGGGGTGTTCTTGCCAAGCCAAAAGTGACAGACTATTTGCAAGTCTCTTCTCAAGAATTGAGCGATCCCACTCCTATACCTCACCCTCTTATTCGAGTTTGGAATGAGATTGCAACCTTCACATTCCCTCGATGCCCCCAGAGAGACTTCTTGGTTTGGATCCATTCTGCCAATGATTTCTTCTGAGTTAAAGATGTATGGGATCATATTCGACGACGGTGCACTCCACAGCCGACTTTCAAGGCTATATGGGCTTCGCATTACCATCCCAGAGCAAAATGGTTTTCTTGGTTAGCTCTCCATCAATGACTTCCCACTTCCTCTTTATTACAACGGAGATGAATTATCACGACACAAGTATATCTTTTATGCCAGTCTAACAATGATAATGTTTGCCACCTATTATTTCACTATTCTTTCTCGCAAGGTATTTGGAGATCCCTTTCATGGAGGTGTGGCAAACGTTTTCATGGCTCAATCCAACTCATGGCATATATATTGAGGACTTGGATTTCCTACAAGTTCAAATAAGTGGGACTCCTTAACATGTGGCAGTTCCTTTTCTTCACCACTATTTGGATGCTTTGGGAGGAGTATAATCATCGGGTTTTTCAGAGGGAGGTTTCCAAGAGAGAACAACTTGTCAGGAGGATTACTCTACATGTTACAGATATGGCAGATGTTAGGGCGTGGACTTTTCACATATCTGAAAAAGGCATAGTAGATAATCTTCATATTAAATGGCGGCAAGACAAAACGAAATCCTCTATTCCGATTGCATGGTTCTTCCCTCATCCAGGCCATTTCAAACTCAATGTTGTTGGAGCTTCTCTCCAAAACCCATGACACACAAGAAGGGGTGGGGTCATCAGAAGAGAAGATGGATCCTTTATTGTTGCATTACACAACCCATTGAGTCGCATCCAATAATTATGCTGAGTTTCATGCTTTACAAGCTAGAGTGGATCTCGCCATTGAGTTAGATTGCTTTCTTTTACAAATTGAAAGTGACTCATACTCATCAATTCCATTCGAGATAGATGTAGAGCCCCATGGCGTCTTCACATTATTGCTACCAACTGCAGACATAGACTTACTGGGTGTGCGTGGCACATCACACATATTTACCGTGAGGCCAATATGGTGGCCATCACTCTTACTAAAAAGGCCATGACTTTGTTTGAAGCTACCATTTGGTGCATTAGACCGCCTGATTGTATTTCACTTTCTTTACTTCATGATGTTGCGCAAATGCCCTACTATAGGATTGTAAGTTTATGAGTTGTTCTCTTTTTCTATTACCATTAATGAAAAACGGGTAGGGGGACCATCTCCCCCACTGACTTACCCCCAAAAAAAATAAAATCTTGTTCTACCACTCCGCTTTATCAATAGCTATACCCTCAGTTAGATATGTATGGTACTCAATCTACAGTATTGATGGATAGTGGAGATTATCTGTAATCCTTAGTGATACGTTTGCTTGTGCACTAATTGGTTTCCACCCTTCATCCATTTGACACTGCCTATAGTGTAATTTTATTTAGGGGCTAGTTCTTACACTTCTCTTTTCATAAGAGCACTATAATTCCAACCTCAAGTTGCCATGGGCAAGACTTTTTTAAAAATAGAACTATTTAATTTTAGTACAAAGAAGTTACAATCATTCTCAGTTTTTAAATGCAAACCTGGGTGATTTGGTGGTGCCATTGACCAATCTCAAAGTGCTAAAAAATCTAATAAAGTTGTTCTCAGATTTTGCAACATAGTCCTAGCTGTTATATATGAGATCTGATGGTTGGGAAGGATTGCGAGCTTTTTGTACAAAAAATAAATGATTCATCATCATTGTCTAAGCATTTTCTCAACTAATTGGGTCAGCTACATGAATTTTGGTTTAAAAAGGGTGAGGGCTTTAAACTTTCCATTAACCTGTCCCATGCCCAAGGGTGAGGACTTTAAACTTTCCATTAATCTGTCCCATGCTCAAATAAAGGGATTGAGTTGTGTTAGATACACAGCCAACATAAAATTTTACTAAAACTTATCATGACCCTTGAACCAAAAATAAATAGTTATATGATATAATTTTTTAATGACCGCAATCATACCGAATCATTTAGATTATGAAATTGGGCAGTTGGAAGCATGGCATTGACTGCTCAAATATCCTCGAAAAAGCGTTAGTTGGGTGGCCAGAGGTATGAGATTTTATCAAAGTCAAAAAAAAAAAAAAAAAAAATGTTGAGGGAAAAAAATGAGGATCATGGTCTTGATTTAGCAAGAAAGTGTATTTGAATCGGTGTAGGAAAAATTGAACCGGAACAGTTAACCGGACATATGGGGCCGGAAGCGGTTCAATCGGCTTAACTGAGAAACCGACCGGTTCAACCAGCCTATCCAGGCAACTTCTGAGGGGTAAAAAAAGTGTCAAAAATTTAAAAATACAAAAAAATCTAATAAAATATAAAATGTATAGTTAAAGAATGATTAAATAAAACACATCCAAATGAAGTTAAAAATTAATGAAAAAAATGGATTTTAAAGAATCGATTTAGGCATAGCTTTTTTTTTAAATTTTTTTTTTTCAAATAAGATGGGAAACTGTAAAAATAAGTATTAATGGCCAAAACAATTTCCAATCTTAACCGAAATGATGATTCTCATTAAAAAATATATTACAAACAAAATCCCTTATTTTTGGGACTCTATATATTTTTTGAATATTTTTAAAAATACCGAACCTGTTCACTAAAACTGGTTGAAGCCAGAACTTGCCAATGGCTAATCTAACCGGGCGGTTAGAATTTGAATTGCGTGATTTTTCCTATGCTGGTTTGAATAGGCACGGCAGGTTTAAGAAGGTTCTAACATTGAACACTTGTTACGTTATCAAGTGGTTATTTTGGTGAATTTAAAACCAATTTGGTTTGGTGATAAAACTAATTGTTACGAATGATAAAGTTCTCAAGTGGTTATCAAGTGGTTTTATCATTCGTAACAAGTGATAAAACCAATTAACTAATTGTGATAATTTTATCATTCGTTAAACTGCTTTTCTATTTGAAATCTTAACATCTCTTCCTAATTTTGCTTATTTTGGTGAATTTAAAACCAATTTGAAGCATGAAATTAATACTGAAAACTACCATAATATGAAAAATTTAAAAACCCACAAAATTGGCAACTACATTTATAGTAAGACGCATTATGAAGCACGGGGCTTCCATATTCAGTGTTTGTCGGCCTAGGTGCAACATTTGATCGTTTGCACTCTCAAAGAATAAACAACTTTCCATTTGTAGTCTCCAACATAAAAGCTTAGTTGTATTCCTAATCCTACCTATGGTGCAATGTATTTGTTTGGTATTCTTTATAGTTAAATGAGCACGCATACTGTGCTCCCACAAGACCTACTCGCTCGGTTAGAAGACCTACTTGGGAGGATATTATCAATTTGAAAATTTGAGAACCACCTAATAATCACTAGATTATTATTTTTAAGGAAAATATTTTTTGAACTATGAGTTTGTTAGCACTTAGATCTTACCCTACCAAAAATTGGACGGTCTCTATTTAAGCTTGAGATATTATTTTCTTCAAGTACAAAGAGAGAACAATTTGTGAATTTTTTTTAGTGATTTTAGTCTATGGTTTGAAGAGGTTAGATCCCAAAATTGAGGTCCTAAAATTACTCCTAGATTGCGTGTTATTTGAGAGAGAAAATGGATAGTATACTCATGTGAGGGTATAAAATGTTTTGGCTAAAATGAAAACAATTGGCTCACTCTGTGAAAGCCGTGCATGTTGTACTTGGTAGTTTAATAAAAATAATAAAATAATAATTAACTAGCTCATATAAAAAAATAATTAGTTTAATAAAATAATAATTAGAAAGCTAACTTATGACATTATGATTCAAACTATCCCAAAGTCCATT
>NW_006499435.1:3167056-3179763 GCF_000471905.2 Amborella trichopoda
TTTTGTAAAACGTAACACCTTAAAACTTACTAAGTAGATTTAGGTAGTAGACGTAAAAAAAAAAAAAAAATTACAAACACTATCGAATATTCGTGATCGTCAGATCGGTCCAGATTCAATCTTGACCGTTGGGCTTATATGTTCATATGAGCTAGTGGGCTAATCCCATATTTTCCTTATATAATATACCCCTGAAAAGTTTGACTTTTAGATGATGAAGGTGATCCATTGATCGGTCCAAATCGAATATGGGTCGATCTGACGATCACGATTGTCCGAGAGTGTTTGAATTTTAAATATTTTTTTCTATAAATCCAAATCATTTAAAATTTTAGGTGTGTGTTCTTCTCATCAAAGCGCACCTAATAAAAAAATAAAAAAATAATTTGTGAAAAAATTCACCAAAATGTCCTCGAAATATTTTGGGGGTATTTTGGTCAATTTATTTAATGTAAAAGATTGTTTTGATACTTTTCGTAGATTCGCCTATTTTTGAAGAACACACGCCTAAAATTTCAAATGATTTGGATTTGCAGAAAACAAAAATTAAAATTCAAACACCACCGAACATCTGTGATCGTCATAGTGGCCCATATTCGATTTGGGCCGTTTGGCGTTTACTATAGCGGCACACAAATCGGCGTACCGTAGAATCTTATATATATATATATATATATATATATATATATCAAAATAGTTTTTTTTTTTGTTTTTTCATATTACTCAATGTGAAGATGATCAATTTAAGGGTTTTTCAACATCCAAACAACCTTTTATAGAGATTTTTAAAGTGCACTTTTAATTATAAATTTTAAGGTTGCAACCATATATAAACTTTTTCCTATACATATTCAACGATCAACTTTCGCTATGAAATACATAATTTACAAATTTCATATGTTAACAAAAGCAATTATATCATTGAATAACGAAGAGTTCAAGGCAAGCTTTCCACTAACCAAGACTTCTTCAAGGCAAGTTTTTTGCATTGTAATAAGTTGAAGGACATTTGAGCCGGATGGCGTACACTATACATTTACCCCCTAAGGCAAAAGAGTCCCTGACAAATTTTTTTTTTTTTTTTTTCTTTCATTCTAAAATTTTGAGATCCGTTTTTAGAATAAAGAGTGAGAAATTACTTAAAAGAAAAAAAAAAAAAAAAAGGGAACTCAACTCCATTGAGTCAGATCCATGAGCATGGACTTGGACCACTCTGAGGTTGAGTCCATGTCAAGTGGATGTGGACTCGACCCCTTCGGTTTATTTTAAGGGTCTAGTCCCTACTTGGGGTCAGGTCGACCCCTTAAGTTCAACGATAAAAAAATTGGGCATCTTCTGTTCAATCATTAGTATTATTTTTTTTAGGCAGATCATGAATTATTATTACTATTTTATTTTGTGGAAATTGGTCAAGGTTGAGAAAGTTTTATCTGAGATAGCAAATAAACATTATGATCAAGCGGGAGCATAAAATCTTTTGTTATACTATCCTTCCATGACATTTCATTATTAATGGCCCCCTTCTTCCGTATTCTAATTATTCATTCATGTTCTTGGTTCTATTGGTTCTTATCAATGTTTGTGACTTCATTTTTCCTAATTATTTTTGGGATGTTGAGATTTGGTGAACTTTATTTAAACAAGCGTACGTCATTATTTGGAGACCAGTGACATCACAATCACATATATCATATTCACTCTCTACATAGCAAATGAATAATGTATTATTAAAACTTCACGCGTAATTTGACAAAGATATTGGCATAAAATTACAAAAAACGAAAATGAAATATTTGCACAGAATTGAAATATCATCGCTAGCACATTTTTCTGTGGGAGCATACTATACACTTATTCCCTCAAGGAAAAACAGCTATTTGGGAGAATTTTTGATAATAAATTTTGGGATCCACTAAAAATCACCATACATTATTTAGAAAAAAAAGCAATTTGGATTTGAGTTATTCAACATTTGTATATCACTATTCAAAAATTTGACGAATCTTGTTCAGGAAGCTGCATCCCAAAATTTGGGACTCGAACCCAGAGAGTGCAAATGGTAAGGGGTTCAAACCCCCTTACAATAAGACTTAAGGGGTCAAAAATTATATTTTACACTTAAAGGTATCTATTGAGTTTCTATATCAATGAGCTACACCTTTGAAAAATCTTTAGTTTTTTTTTCCAAATTACCTATAATCAGTATTTGGAAGCCAATACAATTTGGGATATTGTGATAATTTACCCACCAATTATCATTCAATTGGGTCTCTTTGGGAGTAAAATTATTTAAATACTCCTAATTGTTCAGGCTTCTCAACACGGAAAAGGGTTAAATTTGGAAAATTTGCAACCTCTTGTTTGAGGATGTACATGATTAATATAGAAATTTAAAATCATGCTCTTCAATATAATTTGTAATCTTTTGACAAAATTGATATTGTAAGAGCTTTCAACCTTTTTTTTTGATATTTTCCCTTATTTTTTTAAGTCGGCCAGGGGTCCTAACGACATTCTAATTTGTATTTTACTTAGGGGAGGACATGAACAGTGTATGCCGCTGCAGGAGCAACACAATATTTCACTTGATGAACACATCCAATGTGCTCCACGTTCTAGCAGCAAGTTTGCATAGAATGGCCTTGTATAACAACCATGAGATGATCGGTTAATGGTTCACCATCGTACGACGTCACCAGTTTTGTTGTTTGAAAATTTCATAAGCATTTGTTGTTAAGAAAAAAAGAAAGTTTAATAAGCAAATTTTAGATATGCCTATCACTCTTAATAGTTAATTTTCGTGTTTAATTTGAAGTGTTAAGCACATTGAAAAAGATGTATTTTAACACTCACCAATTTGGATTGGGAATTATCAATTTGGATTATCGATAAGGATCCAACCGGTTCCAGAAATGTACATGGGTTTCATATTTAATTTTCTTTTTCTTTTTCTAAGCTTATCGAATGTATTATTAGGTCTTCCTTTAAATCCCAATCCCATAGATTTATTGTTGATTTTTAACATTTCTCTAGATTGTTGATTATGGATCCAAAATGATCTAGATCGGCAGTCTAGCTATCTGACACGAATCTTTGGAGTGGACGATCGAACCCACCAATATGGGTTTTGAATAGGGGTGGCAATGGGTCAGGTACGAGTAGGGTCCGGCTGGATTGGAAACTAGATCCAAATAGTAATCGGGTCCAGGTTTTGGACCCAGACCCGACCCATCGGGTTCAAAAGTTGGTCCTGGGTCTATCCTGTCGGGTCCATTGCCACCCTCACTATGAGCTTCTTTCTTTTTTTGCCCATTTTTTACTATCATATACCCATATTATTGGCAACAAGGTCACAATCACCTGCCATTAGATTTCAAGTCGTCTGATTTGTCGTTTAATAATTAAATATGACTACGAGTTCTTATTGTATATGATTTTTAACAGACCCAAATGATATGGCCTGAAGCATTTTATCTCCAATAGTTTACAGGTACGGGTTGGGTCTAACTGGAACGGGACCAAGACCCGAATAGTGTTCGGGTTCAGGTTTCGGACCCGGACCCGGACCCGGACTCGGACCCGGACCCCATCCCCTAGGTCCAAATGTTGGACCCATAGTGGGACCCGTGTCGAGTATATCCGTCGGGTCCCAAGTCGGGTTCGGGTCCAGGTCCATTGCCCCCCCTAGTTTTGAAAGATTGGAAAAAGTGATAGTTTTTAACAAGGGGGCGGTCTGTATAGAGTCTACCTTCAAATAGTGTTGAGAAATGTGATTTCAATATTGGAAATCTTTGTGATAGTCTTCAAATATAATTTCATATTTATTTACAAAGTTTAAAGCGTCAAAAATAGTGTAGATCGATAGATCTATAAAAACTTGAAAATCTTGAAAATTAACGGTCCAAAAATGCGTTACAAAATACACTATTTCCAAAACTTGCAATCCATTTTTTTTTTCCATGTCCATGCATCTTGATGCCGCGATGATCAATTTGAAGATATTTGTGCATCAAAACAACATCTTCTCGTGAAATTTTTGAGGTAGGTCAAATTTGATTGTTTAGAGCCTCGGCTCTATATAAACTTTTCCCTTTTAAAAATGTGCAAAATTTTAAGTCCTGGAACTTAAAAATATTTGTAGGAGTACGATTTTTAAGTCTCGGAACTTAAAAATATGGATTGTCTACAAAGAGGTCGTTTATCTTTGGAAAAAGTCTATATAAGGTTGCAACATTAAAATGTAAAATTAAATATGCACCTAAAAAATCCATTGAAAAAAGTTGTTTTAATGTTGAAGAACTCTTTAATTGATCATCTTGACATCCAGATGTATGAATATGAAATAAAAAAAATATTTTGAGTCCAAGAAATAGTGCATCTTGCTACACATTATCTTAGACTGTTCATTTTCAAAATTTTCCTATGTTTATAGATCTTATTGATTTTAACCATTTTTAGAGTTTAAAATTTTATAATTAGAGATTAAAATAGATTTTAAGATAATCTTAAGAATTTTTTACACTAAAATTACATATTATGATAAAATTTAGAGGCACGTCTTAATTGAATTGTTTAAGGTTGCAACCTTATACAAACGCATCTTTTATCTTGTGTAGACAGAGGTCACAGTCATTCCCACTCATTAGATGTCAAATTGGATGGTTTGGGGGTGAGTCATGAAGTTCAAGAATTTATTTTTGGAGAATTTTGTGTCTATACAATAACCCTCTTGCATTCATCTATTTTGAAATTTAATGAACAAGAATGATTGTGACCTCCATATACAAAAGATAAATATTCTGTTTATAAAAACAATCCCTTTTTTAAAAACCAACCTGGCATCATTCGGTTATAGGACCCGAATCGGGCCAGGTCTGGGTCCAAGTGGACTTGATGGGTTAGGTCTAGGTCCAAAACCTGGACCCGAGTTAGGCACAAGTCGAGTCCTAGTCCGGGTCGACCCGGACCTCACCCGACCCAAATAAATGGATATTTTATGCCAAAAGTGTGTCAATCCTTATTGTAGTTGGAGCTTGTCCAGGATTCCCATCATGTGGTTTCTACATAGAAAACCTAGGTTAATTTTTAATCCTAGTTTTCCTCCATCGAGGCATCGGTTTTAGTAATAAGTGGCAAGTTAGTGACAGGAATGAATATCCCATCCTCAGCCAATTACAAGACATAAGGCATAAAAGAAGAGTTCGAAGTGCCTAAACAAACATCCTATATAATTAAAAAAGGGAACTTTCACATGTCCAAATGAAATATTTTCTTGTTGGACAGCTTGGTTGGAAAGTGTTTGTGGTCTTAACCTTCATGGGTTGCACCCACTTTACCTACTAAAAAAACATGAAGAGAGAGAGTCTAGAGAGAGAGAGATAGTCTAGAGAGACTCTAGAGGGCCAGGTCCCTTACCAAACCTCAAGAAGACAAAATCTTCAAAATCTCATTTGCCATGCTTCCTATAGTAATTTTTTTTTTAAAATTGTGTAGGATATAAGATTTGTATTCTCTAAATTTAATGCCCGAGTGTCCAACATACCCTACATGAAGACATGGCTAAGACACCTTGGCTTCTTCTTAAAATATCAAAATAGTATATTCAAACTACAAATGCGCATTTAGGGTTTTCAATTTCGAACTAATTTTGTAATCTGAAAGTGGTTTCTTATATCCCCACTCCAAACTAGTGGTTAAGAAGACTCGGGCTCTGAATCACAAGGGTTCCAAGCCTGAGCCCTTGTGGTATGACTCGGGAGCTCGACACGGGAAGTTTGGGTGGTTTCAAGGCTTCCTAGCCCGTAGCTCGGAAATGCCGGCCTCTTGATCCTTTACCTGGGTCGAATCCCGAGTCGGACAAGTGATTGCACTGCCATTTAAAACTCTCCTCTATTTTCTATCTTGTTTCCTGAAAAACAAGTCCACCACCATGAAGTATGACGCGATTAATTGTTCTAAATATGGAAAAGTTTGTATAACTGTCAACCTTATACTGTAGTAGCAAGGGGCACCTCAAAAACCTATCGAACAAGGTCTTTGCAATTGTTAAAAACCCTGCAATTAGTTATCTTGACATCGAGATATATGGTTATGAGAAATCAAAGGATTTCAAGTGTTAAAAATAGTGCATATTACAATATGATATTTGCACCATCTAATTTTAAGATTTTCAAATGTTTATTTATGTATTTATTTGCATTATTTTTGGACCTTTAAATTTCATAATTAGGAGTGGAAATAGATTTTTTAATGGCATCATAAAAATTTTTGACACCAAAACCCGCATCATTCAACAAAGTTTAGAGGTTCATCTTGCTTGGATTTTTCAAGGCAATGTGTTTGTCAAGGCAATTAGTTATCTTGACATCTTGCTTTGATTTTTCAACCCATTACACATTATATTACGTCACAAAGCAATGTGTTTTTCTTAGACAGTATGGTTCCCGCTTCTTTAAACAAATAGCCATTGTAATCTCGAGCATCTAAGTTGCAACCTACACATACCCTTATGACCCTTTGAAAATTCTCCATTAGTTTTTCAGGAGTGTGGCACAAGTATTTGTTCACCTGTCTTACTACCCAACCTTGATTTCAATCATAGACTCGCAATCTTAGCTCTCATAAAAACAAAAAAAAAAAGAAAAAAAAAAAAGAAGAAGAAGAAAGAAAATCAAAGAAAGAAAGAAAAAATGCAAAGAAAGAAAGAAAAAATGCATATTTTAATGTCCAAGAACACAATTACTTTATGTTTTCAATGTTCTAAGAGGTGGGGTACTTGGGTTCTTATAGATCCATTAAATATCTACAAGACAAGGTCTTAAAACGTGTACTTGGTCCAAGTCAAAATGCCACCCCATCCATAGTTCTCCTTTACTGGATGGATTGGAATTACCCACAAGAAAGATAATCCCTCATGGACCACCAGTTTTATTCCATGGAGATCTACACCGTTCATGCCTAGTAGGCCAAATTCTTTTGACATTGGTGACAAAGTTGCACTTGTCACCACCCTATGGAAGAAAATATGCCCAATTTGTGATGCAAGGAATGGATGAGGACAAATCAAAACTAAGATTTAACACTCAATGTGCCAAAAAGTATTAAAGAATGGGTCAACAACCAAGGGAGTAGAGAGCCAAACGCTAACGAACCATGGATAATGACACATACTTTCTTTAATGAGAAGAAAAAAATGCAATAAATGAAGGTGAAACTCCTCCCCCATGCAAACCAAGTGTACCTGCCCGTAGAAAGAAAATAGAGAAAATAATTTTATAAAAAAAAATGGAAAAAAAGAAGTAAAGGAAAGGTCATTACCTGCCCTTACAAAAAAAATAGAAAAAATAATTTTAATAATAATAAAAATAAAAAGTAAGGAAAAAGTCTACCGTGAGTGCCCAAATCGCGAGTTCACCTAGATTTTTCATGAATTTAGGACGTCAAATATATCTTAAATCAGTAGAAATACAATTCTAGCATAGATCCATCTTTTCTGCAGCTCAAAAAAATAGTTCAGATTTGATGATAATGTGTAAAAAATTAAAATAAATGGTGCAATTTTTTTTTAAGAATACTATTTTAAATTTTAAATTTAATTATTAATCTACATTCATAATAGTCGTGGTTGAGATTATCAACTGCTAAAATTTTGGATCCAAAATCCATCTCTAAGATGGATCCGACTTTTTATTTTTTGGGTAATTAAGTGATGAAGGTAGGTCCCTTCTTATTTTTTAATTAGTTAGTAGTTTTTGAACCTGTCAATAGAAATAGAAGCCACAAAATATAACTAAGGTATGGGGTGTGCTACCACCACAACCTTAACCCCTTTCCCAATGGATCCGACTAACACACAAAACCTTACCTAGATGTAAATGATTAAGTGCTCCTAATTAAATGTGTATTTATGTTCCCTTAACCCTTATTATGTGACAGCCAATTTGTGTGTGAGAGGCCAAACATTCAAACTTCTCCCCCATGCAAATCAATTTTAGTAGCCCATAGAAAGAAAATAAAATAAAAAGTGTTTTTAGTTTAAAAAGAAGACAAAAATTAATGAGTGTTTTATGGTCTCTAAACCCTACTAACCACAATGGACAGACCAACTAAGCCTGCAAATTGTCAACTAAAACAGTACTTTAAGATCTTAAGTAGGTATTGACAGGGCAACTGGAGGCTATATGTTTTCAATTTTATAATGTAACGAACGAGTGCTTAATTTTTAACAAATGGATCAACTAGAAGAGGTCCTATACCCTCACACCGTGGTAGTTAAGGTTAGCTTTAATTAGAAGAAGCATTGCCCAACTCATACTTGGTCTTTTTATATATTGCTTCTTATTTTTTATTTCTTGCATTTCTATTTAATTGCAAACATGAAATTGAGAAAAAGCAAAAGGAGGTAAACAAGAAGAATAAAAAGAATTAAAGAAAAGAATGTGGGCTACTTAAATTGCTTATTAAGTTAGCTAATAGTTATCCTTGGAAACCCAATCCTAAACTTTGATTTTCTATTTATTTCATGAGCTTAGCCTAGCAAAGCCAAACCCCATTATTTGATTTACATTTTCACATGTTAAATAAATAATGAATAGGAGAGAATTAGAGAGAGAGAAGATGGAAAGAGAGAGAGAGGGGGAAGAGAGTGAGAGAGGGAGGGGAAAGGGGTTGACCATTTCACCAAGTTTGAGAGGGGAGAGGATTTGACCTTTTCATAGGGTTAGAGAGAGAGAGAGCGAGAGAGAGAGAGAGAAAGAGAGAGAGAGAGAGAGAGATAATCTATGATTACTAGTAATATGAAAATAACGTGATGAGATTGATCAGAAATCTCAACTATAAGGTTACAATCATATTTTTTTTCTTCTTCTTTTTTAATTTTTTAATTTTTAATTTTTTAATTATTTCTTCCATTTCTTTTCTTGTTTCAACTCATAAGTTTTAAAGGGTCAACAAAGAAGTGTTTGCTTGAACTATTGGAGTATCTCATTATAGCCGTGTTGAGCTAACTTGGGCTGTTAGTCTGCACATTATGAAAGCAAGAGCCAATAAGGTGGACCGCCAGCACACCAAGTAGTATATTATTATATATTATTTTAGATCCAAGAGGGAAACACCAAGAAGGAAAGAGAACGGTTCACAAACTAGCTCTCACTTGGAAGATGACAAAAATAACCTCACTTGATTAAGGAAGGATCAAAAAAGACTTTTCCAAAACTAGTTCCTATATAGAGAAAATGACCAAAATACCCTCACTTTATCAAGAAAGGAAAATGATTGCAGCCATTCTTGGTTTCAAACTTCAAACTTCTTTTTATATGAATCTCCAAAATTTGGTCTTCCAAAAAAGATAAATTCCGAGATGGAATCCAAGCAACTGCCACGTATCACCAAGATAACAACATTCCCCAATCTTCACCTACATTCCAAACCTTGAATACAGCACAAAAAAAATAAAAAAAAAACAAAAATGAAAAAAAAAAAGGAACATGTGTGAGGGTTATTACAACCAGCATTGTGTGAAAAGATTTGAGCTCCCACTGGAGCACACTGTCGATTTACTCCTCCCTCGGGCAAAATCCAACCTAGTTTTCGGACTCCAAGCTACAGGGATGTAACCTCCTAAACCTAATGGCTAACCTGATTGAAACGAACAAAAAAAAAAAAAAAAAAAAAAAAAATACAAGTTGTACCTCTATATGTTGAAAAGAATAATGTTTTGAGATGGAACATAGACCGTCCAAATTTTTTTTTTGTGAGGGCAAGATCTAAGGGATGGAAAACACAATCAAAATTTCTTTTTTTAAGATAATCATATGGTGATGCTTATATGGGTCATAAAGTTTTGAATCAAGAAATATCTGAATTAGATATTTTGCTATAGGGAGTAATTATACAGCATACTCCCGCAGGAGCATGATGCAGGCTCTTTTTTTTCAAATGTCATAGGCACAATGACCATTTTGTCCCTCAGACAATGAGCCACACATCGCTTAATCCCTCAATCATTTTCTTCTAGAAATACAATGTCTATTATGATAAGTGTTTTGAGACCAGACGATTATCATTTTCTTCTCTACGATGTCTATTTTGGTAAGTGTTTTGAAACCCGAAGATTTTCGGTCTGGATTGCCGATTTGAATGGGAATCATTCAAGACCGAATTGGTTTTGGTCCCAACCTAGTTACCCCCTAGAACTTCCATTTAATTTTTTTTTTTTTAATCTTATCTAATATTTTTTTTAGATCCATTTTAATCCCCTCCACATAAGCTCCCATTTTTATTTTTATTTTATTTTATTTTTAATAGTTTTTTGGATCACCAATTTAGAATCAGACTGATCCAGACTGTTACGGATTTTAGGTGATCAATCCAGGTTCTAAAACATGAATTTTGATTGACCTTGAAGGTCATTAGTGAAATATTATGGCCCATCCAACTCCCTAATCAAAGAGGAATTGAGACCCCCAATTGTCAAATTTCCAAAAGATAAGGTCCTAACAACATAATATAAGCATTCTCGGACACGTATGTGAATCACATGAGATGAACTTCCTCGTAGAAAAATTGTCACGAGGGCGGAAATGTGGTTAAAATATTTGATTATGAACTTGGGTCATGTGTATAATTTAGAATTAATTGCTCTAAGTTTGATGAAATAGATAACGAAGGCTCCCCTAACGCGTTGAATTTAGAAGCAGGCCTTGAGCTTATGTCTATTTCATCACGCAACATGAAGCCTATATATATATAGGAAACCATTCCCATGGCTTCTTAGAGCCAATCGAAAAGGGTTCCTCCTTCCCTCATTTTCAAAAGGAGAAAGATAAAAGTGTAGAGAGAGAAACATAGGAGAAAGAGAAGAGATAAAGTCTAGAGAGAGAAAGATAGGAGAAAGAGAAGAGAGTGAAAGAGAGAAGGAGAAGAAGTTTGAGTTTATTGGTTATTTTTTACCTGGTTTATAACGTCTTCTTTCTCACTCACCAACAAGTTCAATGGCAAGAGTCAGTGTTCTTATCATTTGCACTCTGGCGTTGCTTGCCTACACAGCCTCATGCAGCATCGTTGAGCATACGTTCAAGGTCTGCTCTCTCTCTCTCTAACTCTCTCTTTCACTCTTGTTAAGGAGATCTTCTTTTGTCTAATGATGTGTTTTATAATTGTTATTTAGGTGGGCAACCTATCAGTGAGTCCCCTGTGCAAAAAGCGAGTTGTAGTGGCTGTGAATGACCGATTCCCCGGACCAACCATCCGTGTTCGCGAAGGTGACACGCTCATCGTTCACGTAATCAACGACTCACCCTACAACATCACAATTCACTGGTAAGTTTATATCCAACCTTATGATTTTAGAGAGACAGAAAATGAACAATGTGTATGATAGAGATAGAGGCTATATAATAAGATCATTCATTTGTAGACTTAAAATGAGAGAAGCAATCATACGTTTGTTTATAACATCAATTATTGGTGTGTGTGTCAGAGAGAGAGAGAGAGAGATTGATTGTAGTTCTAGTTTTGAGAGATAGATTGTATTCCTAATGAGAAAGAGATCGTAACCTAATGATTTTTAGAGACAGAGAGTATTTCTAGTGATGACAGATAGAGTATTATAGAGACATATTGTATTTCTAGTTATGAAAGCGATATTGCATTTCTAATTATTTGTAGTTATGACAAGATATTGTATTTCCAACGATAAAGAGATTGTAACTTAATGATTTTTAGAGAGAGAGAGAGTAGTTCTAATGATGAGAGAGATAGAGGGAGAGATAGGCAGGTATTGTTTTTCTAGTCATGAAAGAGCTTGTATTTCAAGCATGGAGATTGTAATCCTAATGGAAGTTTAGAGAGAGAGAGAGATTCTAATGATGTTTAGGGAGAGAGAGAGAGTATCTAAATGATATTCTAGGGACGGTAGAGAGTGAAAGAGAGTAATTAATTATAATTTTTTAGAGAGAGAGTAATTAATTATAATGATTTTTAGAGAGAGACTAAATCTAATGGTTTTTTTTGTTTTTTTGGTTTTTTGGCACTGATGTGATGAAGGCATGGTGTATTTCAACGTGGGACGCCATGGTACGATGGGCCAAGCTACGTGACTCAATGCCCTATCAAACCCGGAGCTTCTTTCACTTACAAATTTGCGCTTGTGGATCAAGAGGGCACTTTGTGGTGGCACGCACACGTCTCTTGGCTTAGAGCCACGGTCTATGGGGCCCTCATTATACGCCCAAGAATAGGCCAATCCGGTTACCCCTTCCCCAAGCCTGACAAAGAAATCCCCCTCATGTTAGGTAAATGTTTAATTTTATTTAAATTGGTTCTTAATTTGACTTCATTTGGCCCTAAATAAAGTAGAATGACAATTCATGATTCGTGTAGTCGATTCTAATTAGTTAGAAAACAGTTTTGATGATGATGACGATGATGAGAGGAATAGACATATACATGAATCGAGTTCGATCTGACTTGGCAGTGTCCTGGGTTAGCCTAAACTCATTCGGGTCCAAAGGTTGACCGGACTCCAAAGGTCCAGTTCCATACCCTGGTCGTGTCGACGAACTAAGAATTGTACTCTTCTTGGGCACTCTCTCTCTCCCTGCACATGTAGGAGAGAAAGGGTATGTGGCTTAGAGGGAGAATGGTAAGAAGCAAGGTGAGAGAGAGAGAGAGAGAGAGAGGAGGAGAGAGAGAGGAGGTAGGGTAGG
>NW_006499435.1:3201197-3213014 GCF_000471905.2 Amborella trichopoda
GAGAGAGAGAGAGAGAGAGAGAGAGAGAGAGAGAGAGAGAGAGTGAAAGAAAGAGAGCAGTCCTCCATTATATATTGTGGGCTCGCATTACCTGCCTTTTCACATATGGGAAGGACGTTGTTCGTCTCAATTCCCTCTATTGATTCTATTCTATTCTATTCAATGGGGTTCTACTACAATAAAGAAGAAGCACGCTTTTCCGTGGTGCACCAGTCGGAATAACAAAAAACAAAAGAGGAAGAAGCTCTCATCAAGACTGCCATGGTTTTTGACCTCTGAGACGGGATGAAGCATCCAAAGGGATCGCATTGATCCGTCATGAGAGAGAGAGAGACCAGTACAGAGTTTTAGAGAGAGAAAGGGAGATACCAGTTTAGAGAGTGAGAGTCGAAAGATTGATGGATCATGCGATCCCTTTGGATACCTCCTCCTCTGGCTCCACTCTTTTATCATCTTCGAACTTTCTGGTTAGTGTTTACTGATCCATCCTCTTTCTTTACAAAAGAAAAGTGACAGTCAAAAGGGAAAAGTAAAAACAAAGCAAATTTCAGATCAGAGAACTCATCAAAGATTTTCTTCATTACTTATTCTTTTCACAAACCTTATAATTTAGGGTTTCTATTTTCTGATTTATCTTTAAATTGGATTATATGGAAATAATAGTTTATTAGAATCGAGCATCAACGATAAAATTAGTGTTTTCAAGTAGTGCAATCCACATCTATTTCCATTTTTACTGTATGCATATTTTTCAGGATTTAATGAGAATGTGTGTGTGGATCTCTCTGGGTTTAAAATATTGTTTAAGGAATTGTGTTTGCAGTTTGGAAACAAACTTGTTAATGGAAGTACACTTTGGTTTCAGTAAATTGGAGCTTTTTATGAGTTAAATAATTCAAGAATGAGGTTTGTATAACGCCTAGGCCTTATGAAAACAAAATAAAGTCTCATCTCAAATCCTGAAAGCACTTTCCGAATAAAAAATTTCCACGATGACTCTATAAATCCCGATAATAAAATTTAGAACTCAAAAAATTGTATAGATCCTTATGTCTAGGGCGAAATAAACAGTCTAGATGATTTCTTGCAATATACACTATTTTTAGATTTTAGATCTTGAAATCCCAATTTTTTTAAAACAACGGAAGCTGAGATAGTCGATTTAAAGGTTTTCCAACGCTTGAATTGATTTACAATGGTTAGGCTTTTCCATACTCTTCAAATACATGTTTGGTCTTGATATTTAGGCTTATGGGAGGGAGAGAGAGGGACGCTGAAATTTGTCATTCGTATGCGTTGCCTGTTTTTCCTGTTGTCTTTGTGGTTGAGATAGAGAGAGAGAGATGGTCTGTGTGCGTTTCCCTTCTCAGGCTTGTGTGTTCGTGTTTGCGTGTGTGTGTGAGAGAGAGAGAGAGAGGTGGGTGGAGAGAGTCTTTCTTTTTAGGCTTGGGTGTGTGTGTGAGTGAGTGAGAGAGAGAAGGTGAGTGAGAGGTGGGTAGAGAGTCTTTCTTCTTGGACTTGATTTGCATGCAGTTCTCAATGTGTGACTGTGTTTTTAACTGTGTGTGTGAGAGAGAGAGACAGAGAGAGAGGGAGGGAGGTTATATGTGTGTGTGTGAGAGAGAGAGAGTTAAGAGGGGTCGGGAAGAATGGTGGTAGTGGTAGGAGATATTTTCATTTGCATGTAAATTATCAATTTTTTGTGCCCGTGTATATGTACGCATGTGTGTTTAGAGAGAGTATGTGTGTGTTTAGAGAGAGATTGTGTGTAACAAGTTGGAAGTGGTGGATTTTGCAGCTTTTACTTTGAATTGTGAAAGACATATATATGCAGGGAAGCAATTGAGGAAAAATGTGTCTCTGTTCTCTACCCACCCAAACTGCCCAAAAAGATCTCTATACCAAAAGCTGCCCCTACCATACCATACCTTCTCTCTCTCTCTCTCTCTCTCTGTGCCAGTTATCCTCATTTAAGTAGTTAGGGGCGCATGTGATGGGCATAAATTCTATTCAGTGGTCCTCAAAAATTCCAGGATGGATGGATGGTGATGGCACTTGCATCATCCAATATGCAATGGAAGAAGTGAAGTTTTGCACGGGAGATGTGGACACTTTAGATGCCAAGTGCTGCACTTCCAATTCTATGTGACCCTTCCTAATCTGCCACATAATCTTTTAGCACTATAAATATTTATATATGTATATATTTATTGAAAAAAAGTTTGTATAAGGTTGCAACTTTAAATTGAAGAATTAAATTGCATTTTAAAAACCATCGAAAAGGCTGTTATAATGTTATAAAACCTTTTAATTCATCATCTCGTTCTCGAGATCAAATATGGAAAAACAAAAAAAATTAATTTCAAGTCGCAAAAATAATGCATCTTGTAACATATTATCTGGACTGTTTTTTTTTAAGATTTTTACTTTGTTTATAAATCTACTTGATTTGAACCATTTTTGGAATTTACATTAGATATGAAAATAGATTATTAAACATCCCAATAATTTCGACACCAAAATTAGGTGCGCCTTACTTTGATTGTTTGATCTTACGGCCTTATACAAACCACACCCAATATATTGCGTGTTTAAGTATTGTATACGTCATCAGTCCGATCCTTTGTAGGAGCTACCAGTAATAACAAGCTTCCAAATGGATATGTTTATCATAATGAGATATATTGTTCCTGACCCTGCTGCACCTTAGTTGTTATTTGAACAAGAAGATAACAATCAACTTTTCTTTTGGTAAAAGCTATGTTTTGGTTCAAATAGAGATAATATTTTCGCTTTTGCATGTTCATGGAGTTTTGAAAAATCCAAACATATCCGAGAAAAAATAGGCATAGAGGCACAAATTTGTTGAATGAACCGCACTCTTTCGTATACATCAGGAATACATGAATGAAAAGGGGTAAGGGAAAGCCCCATTTTCTACGGTAATGAATAGAAGCACAATTGAAATTCATGGGGAATTATACATTTGTTTGCAGGCACGCATGCGCGTGGGTAAGCTCATCAATGAGGACAGAGAGAGATAAGCTTGTGAGTGAGGGAGAAACGTAGAGAGAGAAACTCATACACCTCCGGGCATGTGTGTGTATGAGAGAGAGAGAATCAGCACCATATTCCAAGAGGGGAATCACCATTATACTCCGAGAGAGAGAGAGAGAGGGAGAGAGAGCATCACCAATATAGTATAGTCCAAGTAGCTGAGAAATTAAAGGATCTATAAATGAAATTGCAAGGTTTGAGTGGTGTTTCAAGGTCTGGTCACTTTTTCTTTGAACATTTCAAGGTCTCATCACTTGGACATCCTTATAGTGCACTTAAGTCCTTTCTATTTAAAGTGACCCTTGTGCGATGCCTTCACATGCCAAAATGCAACTTTCACCTATTTATCGAGATATGTATCAGCCTTAACCTTGGTTTAGCTTTAATCACGACCTTGGTTTAGCTTTAATCACGACCAGAGTTTAGCTTTAATCACGACCAGAGTTTTACCAGACACATAGTTTGGAACCAACCGTACAGGAATCGGTCGAGTCATGCCGACTAGGACGAATCTCAAACTGACTCAGTTGAATCGGGTTGCCTAACTCAGGTTCAGGACCCTAACACGTTCGAACCCCAGACCTTGCTCTAAAACATTGATAATGGGGAATGGGTTAAGAGATTAGTATTGGTATGTATTATGATGGTAAATCTTTCACATATAATATGATTATTAAGATCGGTGCGGTAGTTCCGAGGCTATACAATAGAAAGTAAAGCCACATCTAAAACCCTTTCGAAAAATGTCGTCCTGGCCATGACGATATGAAAATATATTTTATCCATGATTATGAAATTTGAAGCTTCAAAAGTAACGTAAATCTAATAAATTAGTTAACACTTGAAAATAGACAATCTAAATAATACTTTACAAAATACAACATTTTTAATATTCGAAATTCTTATTATCGTAATTCCAGAAACTCCAAGATCAAGATGATCAACTTCATGCTTTTCGCCTTCACCATCTTAAAAATATGATTAGCAAAAGTCAAAAACAAACACTACCTTGGACCATAGTTATCGGGAGAGCTCAACTAGGGTGGCGCTCCCGCTCCGGAACCTAGCTCCGACGCTCTGTAGCAGGATCTCGATTGAAACTCATTCCCTACTTTTCAAGAGCTCACTCCTATTTTTGGGATTCTCGATCTCGTTAACAACGAAGCTCGCTCTCGATACTGCACGGAACGTGTTTCTTAAATTTTAGGATCTCGTTCTTGAATCAATTAGATCCCTGCTCCCAGAGTTTTAGGAGCACGATCCCTACATTTCCGCAACTCCATCCCTACTTTCCCGAAACATCCTAAAAGAAACTTTTTAAATAAAATTAATTTTTAAAATAAGATAATTATATTTTAAGCCAAATTTTCATAAAAGTGGAGTTCTACAATGGGAGCGTGGACTAATCATGCACAAAACCCGATCCTTCCATGAATGGAGCTCAATCATTTCCAAATAGGAACACGGTCATTCTTAGATGGGGGTGCGATCGTGTTGTTGATGGGAGCACGATCCTAAGGAATATCGGAACACGATCCCATTTGACATGAAAAGTGTTCCCATTAAATAAGGATCTCGATTCCAATGTTTTGGGAACATGCTCCCTATTCATACAGGATATCGATCTGCTACTTTTACCATCACCGGAACTCGTTCCCCGAGCTGTAGAGTTTTGGGCAGACGTCGCTCCGACACTCCCGCTCCTGGAACCGGAGCCGTTCCTGCTCCCGGTAACGGTAATTATGCCTTGGACACATCCTTTATTTTAGAACATAATTAATATGGCCAGCCTTGCTTATATCTTTTCCGAGACTCTGATTGCATATTTACCATTTTTATATGATATATCATTTTTCTTTACATTTATATAGTCGTGCATTATACCTTACACTTACACTCATCAGGTATTTGATTATATCTGCTATGTAAAAACTGTACTATTTAAAAAAAAGATTCATTTATATAAGAAAGTCATATAAAAATTGGAATTAACAAATTTGAAATTAAATTTTTATATGCCAAAATTGAAATTAACAAAATCAGTATATTAAATTTTATCCAGTTTAGGAAAGTTTATTCCCAAAATATAAATTCCACTGGTGAAATACAAACCACCATTACCACTAATTGATTGCGCTTTTTTCGCCTTCCTTTCCATAAATCCTTCGGCGCTATACTTAACACTAATATTACATGAGAATAACAAATCTCCATCCCACCCATAATAATAACCATAACAAGAATAATAATAATAATAGTAACAACAACAACAACAACAACAACAACAATTTGGTTTGTATAAGGCAATCTATTTATAATGTAGAAGTGAGGGCACCTCTAAAATTTATTTGGACTCCAATGTCAGTATGATAGCTTGAAAATCTATTTTCATCCCAAGTTATGAAAATTAAACTTTAAAAAAATGTTACAGATCGAGCAGATATATAAGTATTTAAAAATCTTGAAAATAGACGGTTCAAATAATTAGCTACAAAAACAACTATAAGCACTTAAAAATTTATAAGCATTTAAAAACAACTATCCTAATTATAGTTCCTATTTTTAAAGCAATTAGAAGCAAAGACGATGATCTTTTCATCCTTCATTCCCACGATTTAAGGCCAATGTAGGGTCATGTACATTATTTGTGCCCCATATATGGACTCCAACTATCTTATGGTCAAGCAACCCAACCTAGTCCACTACACAGCCTTTCTCAAAAGTCTATTATCAAAAAGCGAATAAAAAGAAAATCGATAAAGCTACCTTTTCAAAATTTAATCCAATATTTGGCACATGTGTGGGGTTTCAATTTATTTGCAATAATTGGGAGGCAGAAGTTAATAAATAAATGTAAACTATGCTACTACCTTTTTTAAATTTAATCCAATATTTGGCACATGTGTGGGGTTTCAATTCATTTGCAATAATTGGGAAGCATAAGTCAATAATTAAATGTAGACCATGCTTTTAGCATGTATCATTACAAGAAACAACTCAAAAGGTTTCGAAATTGTTTAATATTACTGAGTCCTTGGATGTTTAGGGAAAACTTTATGATCCTTCCCATGCAATTATATTAATCACAAATTTAGGTGCTAACACATACTGCAGATCTTTGGTAGGACTGCTCTATTGAGAATATTTGGTCCATATATTTGTGCTTTTTGTGAGCTATTGAATATATTCAAGAAATAAGCTTGAATAGAAGCGGGCTTCTGTCGAGACGGTAAAGGCTAGGTTTTCGTAGTCCAACGTCTCAAGTGAACATTCCTATGTGTAACCTTGTCCAAAAAAAAAAAACCTCAAATAGAAAAGAAGATTTCAAACCATTGTTGAATACTCTCAGAGCCAAATAATAGGTTGAAACTCAAGGTGATTAAAAGAATATATAAATTTATATTAAATTATTGAAATCAATATATAAATGTTTTATATATGATTTCGATGTTATTTATGATGATTTGTGAGTTTTTTTTGTCAAATGCCCAATTTTTATTTTATTTTTTATCTGATTTTTTTGAAATATCTCGAACTGTAAATCAATTTTTCTAATCTATAGTTTATATTATTTTTTTCAGCTTATTTTCACTTTTTCTGTTGTTTTTTGGGTTAGTTTCATTTTTACTATTTTTATGTTGTTTTAAGAAATATATATATATATATATATTTAGGGCCGTCTTGGCCATGTGCAGCACTCGGCCAAGCAACGTAGCCAGTGTTCAAGTCTCACGCCCAAGCCCGAGCCCAAGCAGAGTTTCTAAATAAAATTTGAAACACTTTGTTCAAAACTCGGGCCAGTTGAAATGTGGTTTTCAATTTCAAACATTGCTAGACTAGGGAAATTTTGTTCATCTAAAGTCTCTCAAAGAAAGAGATTTTTGTTGAACAAGTTAATTTTTCACATTTGGTTTGTGACATATTTTTGTCTAAGCAATTTACGTGGGTCATGCGGCTTTACAAAAGGTGTTAGGAAGCTGTTTACTTTTGGTATTAGGAAGTCACAATTATTTTTAAGCAATAGAATTGAAATCCAATCGATTGAAGTGTGTCACATCATTCAAGATATTATATTTTGGACTTTGTGCTCAATCAATGATACATCCTCAACCATTTGATTTCACATCCAATAGTCAATAATGATTGTGATCTTGTTGTATCAAAAGTAGATGATCTCATTATATATATATTCCCATACAAAATGTGAAAAATCTTTGTCATTTCATACATAACATTTCATACATAATAACTAGCTTCATGCTGAAAGGAGGTATGAAGCTGATTTCATGAAATCGCAGGCGTGGAGAATGATGAAACCAAATCATAAGAGATATTCATCTCTTACTCGAAATGGCTGTGTTCATGAGTTGCAAAAACATGTTGGAGTGGGGACAATTTTTTTTTGCCATTTGCCAAAAGCAATGGTAAAGCAATAATATGAATTATGAAATGAGACTTTAACAGGAAGGCACCATTATGTGCATGATACATAAGGGTGGGAATGGGTAGGGTGGGGGCACTTTAACCAGAAGGTGGCATTATGTGCATCATGCATAGGGGTGGGAATGGGGGCAGGTTGCATCGGTCGTCTCCAACCCGGATCTGATCTGATTAGGTCCAAGGTAAACCTAAACCCAAACCCAAACCAGACCTGAACTCACTGGATGGTTAGGTCTAAGTTTATAAATACAAAGGGATTGTTTACAAAGAGACCATTTATCTTTATTACAATGAGGTAACAATTATTTCCATTCATTAGATGTCAAATTGGATGGTTTGGGGTGAGTTACGAAGTCCGAGATTTTTTTTTCCAAAAACTTATGTCTATTCAATGAAACTCTTACAACCACCCATTTTGAAATTTAAAGATCAAGAGTGATTGTGACCTCTACTTGTATAAAAGATAAATGATATTTTTCTAAAATAATAAAATATAAAAATTAGTTTATATATTATTATACTATAGAGATAGTAATATTTATGTGTATTTTATACTAAAATATACCAGACTCGGATAGGTTAGATTTGATGCCAAATTGGACCCAACCTACCTGATGGGATCCAAGTTGGACTTGGAACCTAGACCTAGACCCAACCCATCGTGTTCATTGTCTAGTTCCATAGGACACAGTTAGGTAGACCCACGTGTCGAACAGACCCATTTTCCACCTATAATCATACATCTCACTTAAAAACTTGTATTAGAAAACTATAACATGGTGCACGAAGTATATTGTTCACTTTTGAATCTATACAATTAGCTGCTTGTGGCCATTCACAAATAGCGGTAGGAAAAGTATACAAAGAGACAATTTACTTTTGGTACAAAGAGTTCACAAATATTTTTGTCCATTAGATTTCAAATCATGTGGTTGTAAGAGTATCATTGGCTAGACTTAAAGTTTAAATAAAGTTTCTCGAACTTTATTATATATCCAAAGCTATCTAACTTGACATGTAATGGTTAGGAGTAATTGTGACGTTCTTGTAACAAGGATAAAAAATGTCTCATAGTATATCATCCCATAATGGAAAATATCGAGGTTCACCTTCAATCAATGTTATCAAATTCACTTCACTTTGGCCACAGAGGCCGAAGTCTTCAGTTTTCGGTGTAGACCGAAGCAAAGTTACGTTGCATCAGCTTCGGCCTGCATCGAGACGCTTCAGCCCGCTTCAGTTTGATTCGGCCTCTCAGACCGAAGCTTTGGCCTCTTCGGCCGAAGCACAGAATCATCGTTTCTTTTGTTATTTTTTAGCTTCTGAATATTTATTTTTTAAAATTTTCTTATTTTAATATATTTATATATATATAAATATATTCTTTATTTATATTACATTTTAAAAAAAATTCCTCCGAAGCACCAAATTGTTTGGTTTCTTTACCACCAAAGCGAACAATACTACCTTCAATGTCCTGCCCTGCCCATTCAGGACACGGGAGACCAAGAGATGAAGAGAAAATAAAATCAAAGGTTTGGAAAATGGTTTCAAAACTAAACCCATCAAAAAAGGGACTTCAGCAAATGTATGTCACGAACTCTCTACATCGGTACACAACCTAGGCAACGACTTGTTAATTCACAGATCTAAATTATGCCTTCATCTTTACTTGAAAGAAATAAAAGAAGGATTTTTTATATAAACCACTAATTAAGACAAAAGAAAGATAAATGAAATGAAGTCATAAGGAAAGAAACCTGGAGGAGTTCACGATATGAAGAAACAGATGGATGGCTTGATCTTGGTTTTTTGGAGCGATTGATATTTAATATTTGAAAGTGTGGTTCTGATCTCATATATAAATAAGGAAAAAGTTTATATAAGGTTGCAACCTTAAAATGTAGAATTAAAGATGCAGCTCAAAAATCCATCGAAAAAAATTGTTTTAATGTTAAAAAATCCTCTAATCAATCATCTCGAAATTGAGATGTATGAATATGATAAAAAAAAAGAAAAAAGAATTTAATCCCAAAAATAGTGCATCTTGCAACCCATTTTCAAGATTTAACTATATTATAGATCTACTTGATTTGACCATTTTTGGAGCTTAAAATTTTATAATTAGATATGAAAATAGATTTTAGATAATTCTAAGAATGTTTTACACCAAAATTACATGTTATGATAAAATTTAGAGGTGCGCCTTAATTGAATTGTTTAAGGTTGCAACCTTATAGAAACCACACCTAATAAATAAAGAGTTGTATACTATGAGACCATTTACCTTGTTGCAAGGATGTCACAATCAGTTCTAGCCATTAGATATCAAATTGGATGGCTTGGGGTGCGTCACAAAGCTCAAGAACTTTGTTTTTCAAAATTTGAGTCTAGTCAATTACACAATTACAACTACCCGATTTAAAATGTGATGGCGATGAATACTTAGACATCTTTGTACTAAAAATAAATAGCTATTTTGTATATTATTTCATAAATAAATATAATAGAGACTGAATCAGAGGTGTAATGATTGGATTGGGTGTATCTAAGTGCATAAATGGTAAATCTATTGTGTAATGCTTATGGGAGATCCATGATGCACAAGGGTCAGAACCACTCATTTTGACTTTGTGTGATCAGATTTGACTAGATCTGATTTGAAAAATTCGAAGATATTCCTAGGGTTAAGGGTAGTTATAAGTCACTATATGGTTAAGTTCTCGGGTTTAAATTCCTAAATCTAGGGCTATGATGGAAAGTTATAGGGTCATAGGTATTTGCTCCTAAGGATTTAGGGATATTTTGGGAAGTATTGGATAGAGAGCTAGGGTTCCTAAAGGTCAGGGTCTTCTCTCACAAAGAGTTTTTGTATCTCTCACAGCTTTCCCATGTCCCTAGTGGGGGTGTTTATAGGTGAAGGTTGATTTAGGGTTTCTATCTAATATTCAATAATTGCCCCTTTGATCACAAAATTCTGATTAAAGCCGACCTAAACCACCTATGGAATCTTCTACTCCTGTCATGAATTTGTCCAGCTTCATAAGGGGCGGCAACCGGTCAAGTTGGGGTCGATATGGGACTCGGATCTGACCCAAAAATTAAAATATCTATGTATTTAACTATATTTAAATATAATTCATTAATTGGGACTGGAAAAATATTATAGGACTCGGACCTAGACTAAATTAGACCTAGACCAGATCCGTCTAACCACTCAAATCCAAATTTTGGACCCATACCCAAACTCCGACTAGGTCTACCCCTTGGGTCCCAAGTCTGGTCCGGGTACATTGCCACGCTTAACGTCAATTTGTCTACAGTGAAAGGCAAAACCCTACAAGCCACAAAATATTTGAGAGGAAAAGCGTTTTTAGGCTATGGCAGAAGCCTATGCTGTGAACTAGTAGCAATGGCTGCGATTTTAGGTTAGGTTGTCCGTAATATGGTAGAGAAATAAAGAAATTTGTTTTAATGTTTTTGTGAATTGTCGTTATTTAAGAAATTCTTTTAAAAGGTTTGATTTTATATGCATACTTTTTCAAGGTTTCGGTGATCCGGATCGTCCTTTTATATTTTTGATCTAGTTCGACAGATTGGCGATCTGGATCAATGATCCAATTTACTGAATCGAAAATTAAAAACAAATTATAACAAAATAATTGGGAAGTTATGGCAGAGAACAGGCCAAAACCAGTCAAAATCAGCCAAAACCAGACTGTTCAATGATTAAAAGATAAAAATAATAGGAAAAAAAATGTTGGAACCAGTACAACCTAAGATGAAACTGGCCAGTTCATTGGGGGTTCTAACTAATTCCTGATATTTTCTGTGATCCAAATCGGTGTGGCATTTTTTATCCAAATCGGCTAATTCTAATCCGGATCACTAATTTACTAAACACTGCTTTTTAATTAAATTTTTATTATTTTTTGAATTGCCCCCAACTTCTAACCTAAAAGATCTGGGGTTTGATCGTTTTTTTTCATAAACTTACCTTGAGGCTCACGAGTATGGTAATAAAAGTAATAAATAAATAAATTCTACAAAAAAAGCCCAAGCTTAATTGGTTAGTGATTTGGAACACTATATCCTATGCTAAGATCCTAGTAGGGGCATTTCCCCACTTACTCACTGTCACACCCCAAGAATTTACAGTATTGTTATTCCTGAGATGTGACGGACAAAACATATATACATCTATTGATAGGACAATTTTACAGTGGCGAGGTCTTACATAGTAAATAAAAAAAGCTAGCACAACAACAGTATCTTCCAAGGTTGATCTTGACTAGCACTCAAAATGAATCCGTAGTTATC